>OZ020604.1:221756632-221924888 GCA_963971545.1 Philophylla caesio | reverse complement strand
CGTATTTTTCTGTTTCTTAACATACATTATTAAACGTTCTCTGATAATGAGAAGGTGCATTTCGTATTTGGAAACTATTCGCTGAAGAATGCTAACAGATTTGAAAGAATTAGGCAGAGGAATTTAACATTTTGATTACCAGAGAAATTTTAAAGGCGGAAAAATGTAAAAATGTATGTTAAGAAACGCGTCAACTAAATGTTGATAGAGACATTTGTTGCGAGTTTACTTTTATACTTTTCTAGCTTTTTGACCAATGATTTTCTCACTTTCCCTTATTTTAATAATGCAAAAACCTACATATTTAAATCGTAAAAAAATAAAAATCTCCTTTATTTTGGGAAGACCAGAAACTTTTCTGTAGGAATTTTGCAAAAGATAATGAAGAATGTAATTTCTTCCTTCTACTGTAAAAAAATTGTAGCGAATACGTAGTATACATATGTATGTATATTGTATAATTAAAATAATTTATGTATATTTAAAACTAAAAAAAAAAAGAAAATTTTAAAAAGTTGTTAAATGTACATAAACGGCTGGGAGTTGAACTCGGAAAAAATAGAGTAAGCAATCAATTTGTTGCCGTCATTTCACACCGTAATGCCACAGAATAAATTTGAATATGAGTGGACAATTAAGTACTTGAGTAGCAAAATTCTTTTAACAGGACGCTTGCTCTTTCATATTTTCCGTTATTTGCATCGATAAAAGACGAAATGCGAAATTATTTAGATTTTGTTTATGCATCTTCATTTTATGCCAGTGAATATAACATTCAGAAAATTAATTTATTTTGTTGCAATAATTTTGATTGAATAAATGCTCGTTAATTCATATTTTGATTGAGAAAATACTCGTATATATGTTTATGCATTTATATATAAAATAATGTAAATTTAGATATATGTATGTATATGTATACATATCTAAACAACATTTATTACATATAAATCTATGTACATATATACAAGTTCTATATACATTATACATCTATTTACATACATATGTACATACAATTCAAAAATATGCATAATAATAATATGTGTACATACATATGTCATCATTTGCACATGCGCTTCTAACTCATTCATTCTCATAAATTGGCTTCATTCATAATTTGTGCGCATCTTGCACACTTTCCCCGCTACGCGCATGTGCCGTCCACAAACCATTCTTGTTCGCGACGATGACAAAAATTATAAAATCTTCAATTTGACCATCCGCTGATGTCGAAATAAAAATTGGCGGCAAAGTGCTTAAACCTCTTTCCCTTACCACACTTGCATTGTCCACACAAAAATTATGAAGTCTGAAATTCTCTTCGCTAGTTGAAGATCGACAACAAAGCGCATAAACCCCTTTCCCTTGAAGTTGTCTTGTCTGCATTTATACGGCAGTTGAAAGAACTACGCCAGAAAGAAAATTGTCTAAAGAACGGGTTACTTTTCTTTGCTGTGCAAATAAGACTGGAGATCACAAATTGCGGATAATGGTTGTAGGAAAATCAAAAAAGCCGCGTTCATTCATAATAATCTTCCTCCAGTAGAGTACTACGCGTCTAAGAATGGTTGTATGACTTCATATAAATTTCGCAATGGTTTCAGAATTCTTTTGTTCCACAAGTTAAACAATACCAAACTGAAAACAATCTGGACCAAAAAGCGTTACTAATAATAGATAACGCACCATGTCATCCTACTGAACTTGCTTATGAAAACTACAAATTTTTATTTTTACCCCCTAATTGCACCAGTTTAATTCAACCTATGGACCAGAACGCCATTAGAATAACCAAACAGCAAAAAGATATTAAGCAAGAAAAAACAATTATAATTAACTGATTTGCGAAATGAAGCGCTGGAGCTTTGCACAAAAAATGTTAAGCAAACAAATATAAAAGATTTCTTTAACCTTAGAACCGTGACTTGGTTGTACAACTTAATCTCGTGACTTGGGCACTCAGTGCCCACTAGTGTAATTTGTATGGAAATTTGAGCTTTTCAAACAGTTTTTTTTTTTTTTAACCCAATATTTCGCTTAATCATGAACATAATTTAATGAAACAAGTATTTATTGTTAGCAACAAAGGATTGTTATTTGAAAACAATAAAAATCACATAAATTTTAAGTTTTGAACTGCTCATATGGGGGAAATTCTCCGCTGCCTTTTTGATGTGTTTTGATTTGGTGTTGACTTCGATGGAGTATTGTCATCATCTTCATCAATATCTGAGTTTGAATCAGCATCGGCATTGTATTTTACGAAAAAACAATTTTCACATGTCCTTATATAGTGTTTGGTGCATGTCGGAGCAAAGCAATGGTCACAAACTGCTGTTGTTTTGTTGTCGGTTTTAGCAGTTTTGCAGGTTTCACACCGTCGTTTCAAAGTATTGATCTGGGGAAAAAGGGAACCATTCACTATGTTTGAAAACTATTTTTTTTTGTCTTAAAATGAATTAAGGAAACTTACCTGTACTGCTGGACGCGATCTTGGCACTGCAGGAACCCGTTTGAAATCTATCAAGTCCATTGCAATTTTTGTTGTAGAATTAATTTTTGTTTTGCATCGGTTGTGCAATTGGTTCTGTGCTAGCTCCATAGAGAGCTCTTTCAAAAATATTTTACGCTTTTCAAACTTATTTGTGTTCCAGGTAGGATGACTATGCTCAAAAAGCCTGCACGCTGAGAGCCCAGCAACATCCAGCATATTATAAAATAATGCCATGGGCCAGCGGTTTGTTTTTCTTTTGCCAGTGAATCCACGTAGCATTTTGTCAAAAGTATCGACTCCACCTTTATGCTCATTATAGTCATGTATGACTTGTGGTTTTTTTGTCACAGGATTCACATCTTCGCTGGCATGGGCAGTTGAAAGCAGTAGCACGTTTTTTTTCGAATGTGTTGTAAAACTTACCAATTGCATTGACTTTGAAAAGCAAAACACTGATTCTAACATTCCTCTTTTTTTTGCTTCTTCAGGAGATGTAAACAGTTTTGGCAGTTGTGGCTTATTGCTTCTTATCGTGCCCACCAAGGTAGTATTCCGTTCAAGCAATTCCTCTGCCAAATCATAGCTGGTGAAAAAGTTGTCCATCGTGATATTCATACCCCTGTCCAAATACCGATTGCATAGTCGAATAACGAGCTTGCGCGCAATACCAATTGATCTCTGTTCGTTAGGCTGTGAGCCTACATATACTTCGCCTGCAAGTGGATAGTTGGTTTTTGCGTCAACAAGCCAAAATATTTTTATGCCATATTTTCCAGGCTTTGAGGGTATGTATTGGCGGAAACTGCATCGGTTTCTTGTTGAGAGCAACTGCTCATCAACTGTCAATTCTTTACCTGGTGTGAATGGAATCGTCAAATTCGACATGAATAGTGTCCATACATGACGAATAGGCGCCAACTTATCGTGACGTAATCTCTCAGCTCGAGTCCTGGAGTCGTCAAAGCGTAAAAAGCGGCATAACTGCTCAAACCGATGCAATGACATCACTGCCCTATAAAACGGCATATTCATTTTGTGGAAAAGATCCTTAGCATGAACTAAGTTTGCTTTTTCCGCACCGGAATATAAAATGATTGCAATAAAAGCATACATTTCATCCGCATTTGTTTCTTGCCAATATCTTAACTTCTTTGGAACTGCCTGCCGCATATTTGTCTCTATTACTCTTTTGGCTTTTCTATTCGTCTCAAGAGTAATACCTTCAACAAGAGACAAGGGGAAAACGCGTATGAAGGCATCTCTTTTGGATTCAAAGCTTTCCGTGCAAATTGACGTTGATTGTCTACGCATATCCAGTGCTAGTTCCGTTCGCCGTTTTTCAATTTGGCTTGGCATTGACCACCATACAGTTTGGTCATTCCTTCCTTGGGAACAATACTTTTCTCCACGATTTCGCTCAATAACCGATGTTGACAAATCATGAACGATTTCCTCGGGATCCATATCTACTGCAGGTTCCTCGACAACATATTCATCAAAACGTGGATCTGGAATGGGATTCGCATTATCTTCTCCGAAGTCAGACTGATCACTGGGTATCGGTTCGTGGTCGCCACCAAATCTGGCTCCTTGTCCACCATCATCATCATCGCTCTCAATGGCGTTGAAATAATTTGAAATATTTTGCTCCTCTTCTTCCGTCAATTCTTGGCGTAGGTTTGCCAAATAAACCGCTAATTTCTCACTCATTGCAAAAAATATAACTATAACTACTAAAAATCAAACGTTCACTTGAAAATTTTACGCGAAGCTGATGAAAAACGCACAATAACCACCAAAAACCGTTAGAAATAACGGTTCGCCATATAAAATATATGAAGAAATATTATGGGCACTGGGTGCCCCAAGTCACGTATAGCGTACTCACCATATAAAGTGCCGTAGCTGTCTTATTATCAAAGTTATACAGCTGAAATTTTGTCCACTTATAAACAAATCTACAATCTATTAGCCTGTTTACGAAAAAATCTAATTGAACTGCCTCAAATCCCGAAATCAAGCATCAAAAACTGATATGGGCACTGAGTGCCCAACTCACGGTTCTAAGGTTAAATCGTAAAAAAAAACTTCTTAAAGCAAATATGCATATGTATGTATGTATATGTAATTAAGAGTTAAATGTTTGTTTTATTATTAATAAATGAATTCATGTTTGGTTTTTTATTGAAATTTGCATTTTTCTTATATACCTTCACATATAAAAAATAATTCAATAATCCGAATAATTCAGTAATTCGAATCGGGTCTGCAATCAATTATTCGGATTATCGAATTTCTACTGTATATACATACAATTCAAAAATATGCATAATAATAATATATGTACGTACATACTTATGTCACCATTTGCACATGCGCATCTAACTGATTCATTCTCATAAATTGGCTTCATTCATAATTTGTGCGCATCTTGCACTCTTTCCCCGGCTACGCGCATGTGCCGTCAACAAACCATTCTTGTTCGCGACGATGACAAAAATTATAAAATCTTCAATTTGACCATCCGCTGACGTCGAAATGAAAATTGGCAACAAAGTGCTTAAACCTCTTTCCCTTACCACACTTGCATTGTCCACACAAAAATTATGAAGTCTGAAATTCTCTTCGCTAGTTGAAGATCGACAACAAAGTGCATAAAACCCTTTCCCTTCAAGTTGTCTTGTCTATCGTCGCAAGCAAAAAGTAAATTTGCGCGAGTTGAATAAAAGTGCGCAGCTCGAATCAAGCAAATAGTTTCACTTGCGCTTCTACCCGCCCTTGCTCCATAATCATTCTTCTTCTTCTCTTGCATGAAGACAAAAATTGAAAAAGACAAATATAAATCACCACCAAATTTGCAAATTCGGTGGCTGCTGGCATCGAACTCGTGCCAAAACAAAAATGTTCGATTATTGCTTCAACTCTATTCATCACACCACAGAGTTTCTTACTGTCGGTTGATCTTAATTGCGGTTTTAAGCAGTTTGCTGAGAAAATTTGGATTTCGCCAATTCGTATAAACAAGAAATACTTTATATGCGTTCAATTCTTCTTCGCATCAATTTTATTCCTGGTGAGAGTTTCTTTTTAATTAATAGTTCAATTTGTATTAAATGCGCCCTATATGCAATTGCGCTTAACAGCAGATGGTTATATTTTTATACCAAAGTATAAATTTATAAGTAAATTTCTTCGATTATGAGTGCGGGCCGATATATTTTTATGACGCTTGTAACAGGAAAATACTGTAAACACAGATACATATGTATGGCAGAGAACAAAGTACATACATACATAAATATTATTTTTTGCGAAGGAAACAAACGCGAGAAATCAATTAAAATATGAAACCAATACAGGTTGCAAATTTTTGTTAAAAAAATATTATTTAAAAATTTTAAAAAGTTACTCAAAAACTTCAGTAAATTATTTGAACATTAATAAAAGGGCATTCTATGGAAACTTTTCGCAAATTTGCATTTTTAATAACCGAATACAAATTCTCACAAAATAATTTCAAATTTTCGGGAAACAAGTGTGTGCAAGAACAGTAATTTTAGATTAATTTATTACATAATTCATATTTAAAAGTAAAATAGGAAAACGAACAGGAGTACGAATTTAGAAATTTGCATTGTGACTATCCCAATACAAATTTAGTTAATTCAATCTCTTGGTAATTTTTTTTTCAGTACCAATGAGGTTCATAACTCTTAAAAATCTATATAAAATGACAATTGCCTTTAATTAGAAATTGTGAATATTTATTCATAACACGCATGCGTAATGCCGTCGGCAAAACCACCAATTTTTGTATACATAATTGTGCAACATAAGTAAATTTGAGCAGAAAAATGCCAGTTTACAGAAATTTAATGAAGTTCTTTCTGCTAAATCTCTGTGCAATAACATTCTGGATTCCCTAGCGCGAATTACGGAAGTCAAGCTTAACTTGACTAAAAAAAACAAAGTTTTGATTTGTTATTTACGAATTTATTGGTTCTTCAGAACTGACTTACTTTCAAGCTAACAGTATTATTTATAACAATATTCTTATTCTACGTTTATTCTGATTATTATGTATTTCTTAAATATTCTGCTTATTATGTATTCTATTTATTATTGCTTATCCATTGATTTCGCAACTGGATAATTGCGAAATCATTGGTTCGTTTACCTCTTGCAATTGCATATGTGAAATTTGGAAAAGTGCAAGGTAAGCAATATTTTCTTATTGTTACCTTGCCCAGTTAATAGTCGGAATGTAAGTCGGCGGTGGAGTTGACATAACTTCTCCCCTCTTTGTTTGAAAATACTCCTGGATTTTTATTTGACTTTTTGACTTTTATGCTATTTGGTAATACAAAATTATCTTTGAATTCTTTGTTTGTATTTTTGAAAGTTTGATTATTTAGATTTATTGTACAGTTATGGAAAGTGAGCAAATAGTTTCTTTTTAGTAATATGTTTCTATTGTCGCAATTGCTAGTTAGATTATAGCCTGGTGAGTTTTTCAATAAAATCAAACCATTTTCGATTTCTACTATTTCTGTTACATTTTTGTTTGTACTTTTGCAAGTATTACTATAAATACATAATTTGATTTCTTGTAAATTTCTTATATTTAAATCATGTGTATAATCAAATGTCCTATTTTTATAATATATTATTTCTTGTGGTTTGAATTTTAGTGTAACATAGTTATTATTGTTTATTGGGGTGACTAATGAGATTTCTAATGGGGTTATTTCTGTTGGGACTTTTATTATAAACAGTAATTTATCTTCCTGGTATTCTGCGGTTGTTAATTCAATGTTTTGTAGTTTAAAAATGTATATTTCTAATTCTTTTATTTCTTGTTCTGTAAGGATGTTGCTAGTCATTACGTTAAGTTTTGAGGATGCTATATTATTAATTAAATGTTCTATGTTGTTCTCTAAAATTTAAATTTTTAAAAGAAGGTCTATATACGAAAGTTGTTTGAATATCTTATCGTTTTCTATATTTAAGTCATCAAACTTCTGTATGACATTTCGTCTGTCATTTTCTACTGCTAATTTGAGTTCCTTAAATGTTTTGCTAAAATGATTATTAATTCTAATGTTCTTATTCAAATTTTCTATTTAATTATGGTTGTTTTCGATAATAATTTTGAGGTGTTCTTCTATTTCCGTTCTGTCATTGTCGTCCATTGTCCCTGTTAGGAGTTTTAGTCAGGTTCCTAATACATTGAGTAAACCTCTTTTATGTCTGTGAGGTAAAATTGTCAAAAGTTTTGTTCTTACTCTGTTTAATTCTTGTTCTAAAAGTAATCTATTATCTACTTTAGTTGATCTTATATTCTGTTGTAAAGTGTCTATAATACCGAAAATTTTGTTAATGTCTATTATGTGTATGATTTTGCAATAATTTTGTATCATGTCAACTTCCTCGAGTTTTATCTCAGCGTATCCGTTCGTACTATCAATTGGTTGTAGGGTTAGCGTTGCCGTTGTTATCGTCAATGTTAGCAGCAACAGCGTCAGTATTATTTGCACCTGAAAATTTCTTTTTTCGCTTAGTGTTTGTTGGATGGATATTTTCTAATTTAGATTTTTTGTATCTAGGTTCATGCTTATGTCTTAGTGCTTTATAGTGCCTGTCGCTAATGGTATCCTTATTAATTTTGCCTTCTGCTATGTCCTGAGGTTTCTCCTTGGTTGAGCTATGTATAGATTTGTTGTAAAATTATATGCTTTTGAAAACTTTTTCAGCTTCTAACACCCTAAATTTCTCAGAGATTGTGCTATGAAGTCTTTCTATATCTGAGTTGCCTGTATGGCTATTTGGTTTGGTAAAATGTATGTCGATATTTTCTTGTCTTAGGAAGTCTTTGACGTTTATCGAGTTGAGTTCGTTGTCGGTTATAATTTTGGTGGGTTTGTTTCTAGTTGAGAAGAAGAACCTAAGTTTTTCGATAATAGTCTGACTGTTTCTGTCCTCTAGAAATAAAGCTGTTGCTTGTTTGGAAAATTTATCAATAAATGTTAAGAAACTATGTTTTTTAATTGTATAGACGTCTATTTGTATAATTTGATTTATATCTGTTTGCGTTTCTGTGATATGATATTTGGGTTTTGGTGGACTTCTGTCGTATTTTGCTTTGTTGCAAATGTCACAGTTGTTAATATATTTTTGCACTACCTCTTTAAGGTTATTGAAATATATTTTTTTCTTAATGCCGTCATAAGTTTCGGTTATACCACTATGTCCAGTCTCGAATTTGTGGTATTTGTGTATTTGTTTGTATGTCTCGTCTATATTGGTCATGTCTTTGGCGTGGTAGCTGCATTTAACGAATTTCAAGCTAGATCCAAAAAGTTCTATAAGTTTTAGCTGTACTTTGTTTTATATAGTGTTTGGAAGTTCAGAAAATATTCCGATCTTTCTGCTTTTCAGATACCTTCTGAATATATCAGTCATAAAATTTGAGGATATGTCGTCTCTGTCAATATAGATTTTTCTTTTGTTATTAACTATTTCAATTTCCCTCGTTTTATGGTCAGTTATGATAATTTGTGTTGAAAATCGGTTCACTACTGTTTCTAGTATTGGGAAGTGGTCATTCTGTTCCTCTTGTTGTGAGTGAATTGTTGCACATGTGCTCATGTTCTCATCATTTTCTTCTGTCATGTAGATCTCTCCTGACTCGTTATTAATCCTGCTAAGGAAGTCTGCAACTTTATTTTCCTTTCCCTTTATGTAATTTATATTTATATTATATTCGCCTAGTTCTAGTAGCCAACGTTGTAGCCTTGGGTTAATATCCTTTCCTTTGTGCTTATGATATAGCCAGACTAGTGGCTGGTGGTCTGTTGAAAGGTCAAACTCTTTTCCATAAAGGTACGGTCTGTAGTAGGTGATTCCTCAAACTATGGCGAGTAGTTCTTTTTCTACTGTTGCATATTTTTTTTCATGGTCGTTTAGGGTTCTGCTTGCATAGCTAATAGGGCGGTCATTCTGCATGAGCGCTGCTCCTATCGCAAAGTCGCTTGCATCTGTTACTAATTTGAATCTTTTTGAAAAATCTGGGTAGTTAAGAATTGGAGGATTTGTAAGAAATCTTTTTAATTTTAGAAATGAGTCCATATAAAGTGGGTCGTTTTTATTAACTTTTGTGTACTTCCTTAGATATTTTGTAAGTCCGTGGGCTACTTTAGCGTAGTCTTTTATGAACTTTCTGTAGTACCCCGTTATTCCTAGGAACTGCTTGATTTGTTTCTGTGTTTCTGGTAATTTTAAATGTTGAACTGTTTCAATTTTCTTTGGGTTGGGTCTAATACCTTCTGGACAGAGGATAAGGCCCAAGTAATCGGTTTCTTTTGAAAAGAAATTACATTTGTCTATTTGAATTTTGAGGTTGTGTTCCCTCAGTTTGGTTAACACTTTACTCACACTACTGATGTGTTCCTTTAAACTTGTGCTAAAAATCAATATGTCGTCAAGATAGACAACGCATATTTTGTGTATGTATTCTCTTAAAACTGAGTTTATCAGCCTTTGGAATGTGGCAGGTGAGTTTTTCAGTCCGAAGGGCATTCGAACAAACTCGTAATGGCCTAAAGGTGTAGAGAATGCAGTTTTTTTTCTGTCTGCTTCCCTGACTAGCACTTGGTGGAAACCTTTGGCCAGGTCAAGGGTTGTGAAGTATTGGGCTTTGCCCAGTTTATCCAAAATATCTTCTATATTTGGGATTGGGAACTTATCATTTACTGTAATTTCGTTTAATTTTCTGTAGTCAGTTACGATCCTCCACTTCCTCTTACCTGAATTGTCCATTTTCTTTGGTACAATCCATAATGGTGAGTTATATGGGGACGTACTTTCAACGATTATATTCAGTCTTAACATAT
Source organism: Philophylla caesio (assembly GCA_963971545.1). NCBI lineage: Eukaryota > Metazoa > Arthropoda > Insecta > Diptera > Tephritidae > Philophylla > Philophylla caesio. The sequence goes on along the minus strand of OZ020604.1, from coordinate 221,914,502 downwards.
CGTCAATTTGTTTGTTGATTTCCTCTTCGTGAATCTTTGGGTACCTGTATATTTTAGAATATACGGCATTATTGGTTGTGGTGACAATCTCGTGTTGCACCTCATGGGTATGGCTTAGAGGTTCGCCTTCTTTGAAAAATAGATCACTATTATTTTCGATAATTTTTTCTAGTTCTCTCTGCTCCTCTTTGTTCATGTCAGTCCTTATAAGTTTGTTAAGTACTTCCTTGCTATTTTCTTGGCTTTCCAAGATGTGTACATTTTCGTACTTGTAGGGAGAAACACCTAGGAAGCTTATTTTAGTTTTATTTACTTCGAGGTAGTTTTCCTCTAAGTTAATTATTGCTCCCAACCTTGATAAAATGTTTTGGCCAATAAGTCCCTGAAAATTTTTATTTTTAAATGTGGTAACCTTCCAAGCCATTAAATTTGGATTGTTAAATTCTTGAGGTATTTCAGAAATAACCTCGTACTCTGTGTGACTTCGTCCGCTTAATGTATTAAATAGTATTGGTTTGTCTAGTTTGATCCTTTTATAGTTCGGGAGTGCGTCTTTGTCTAAGAGTGTTGTTGAGGATCATGTGTCAATTAGGCATATTAATTTTTTTTTGCCTATACTTAATTCAACTAACGGAATATTTCCCTGCTCGTAGCCGATAGAAAATTTACCTCCTGTTCTTCTGGTTCTTTTTCTTCCTGTAAATGGTCTACTTCCATCGGTTCGTATCGGCGGGATTGGGTGGATTTTTGATTAGAATAATTTTGCCTTGACTGTCCTGATTGAGTTTGTCTATTTATTCCTGAGGCTGTTGACTTTGGTTGGTCTTGCCTACTTTCTGAGGAATGAGTATAAGTGCTGCGATTTGATTGCCCTAGGTTCTGTGTTATATTTTTTGTTCCTATATTTTCAGATTTTCTAGCTGGTTTCACTAGCCCTGTTTCCTCTAAAGTATAATATGCTTCCCTGAGTGTCCCTATACTCCTGCTATATATTATACTTGCTAAATGTGCGGGTATATTGTTGAGAAAGGTTTTTAAAATCATTGATTCGTTCACAGCCGGACAAAATTCCGTAGGCTTGTGATCGTCCTGTTCATATTTGGTGTTTAGATTATCTAATACATTCTTAAGATAGTTGTAGTAATAACTTACGTTGCTATTCTTTGCGCTGATGGCCCGAAAGTACAGTTGATGATATGATTCTCTTACTCCAAAGTTCTTTGTGAGTTCCTTTTTGATTGCTTCCCACGTTGGGTGAGATCCTAGTCCTCTGACAACCTTCAGTGCCTCGCCTTGTAGCTTGTTCATAATACATCTTTGGAAAACATAGTCTTTCATTGGCGTGTTTTCGAACAGCGGTAGGAATATTTCGACCTCTCTTATGAAAGATGTGAGGTCATATTCCCTGTTTCCTCTATACTCTTTTATCCTGCTGGCCTCCTTTAATAGCTCTGATACAGGGATTGTGACGTTGGTTGTACTGTTGGCTCCTTCCATGTTGACTTTGTTTTTGATCATAGTTTTTGTATATTAACTTTGAAGTTTTTGTTTTTATTTCTGTGTTTACAATTTTTATTGTTGACTTGAGGATTCTTTTCAAAGAGTCCTTTCTTCTACGGTGCACAATTTTTATTGTTGACTTGAGGATTCTTTTCGAAGAGTCCTTTCCTTTATGGTTCACAAATTTTTATTGTCCACTTGAGGATTCTTTTTGAAGAGTCCTTCACTTTATAGTTCACAAATTTGTATTGTTCATTTGAGGATTCTTTTTGAAGAGTCCTTTACTTTATAGTTCACAAATTTTTATTGTTCACTTGAGGATTCTTTTTGAAGAGTCCTTTACTTTATAGTTCACAAATTTTTTATTGTTCACTTGAGGATTCTTTTTGAAGAGTCCTTTACTTTAGCCGGGGTAGGTTTTTTCACTAAAATCTTTAGATTTCGCGACTGTCGACTGCGCCAATTACGGAAGTCAAGCTTAACTTGACTAAAAAAACAAAGTTTGGATTTATTATTTACGAATTTATTGGTTCTTCAGAACTGACTTACTTACAAGCTAACAGTATTATTTATAACAATATTATGCTTATTCTACGTTTATTCTGATTATTATGTATTTTTTAAATATTCTGCTTATTATGTATTCTATTTATTATTGCTTATCCATTGATTTCGCAACTGGATAATTGCGAAATCATTGGTTCGTTTACCTCTTGCAATTGCATATGTTAAATTTGGAAAAGTGCAAGGTAAGCAATATTATCTTGTTGTTACCTTGCACAGTTAATAGTCGGAATGTAAGTCGGCGGTGGAGTTGACGTAACTCGCGCGCGTTTCACAAATTTATTTTTATCGTATACGAAATGCACCTTCTCATTATTGTACGTTCTCTGGTCAAACTATTGCTAGTGACGTGCAGTTTTGCTCGCTCAATATTCGGTACCTAATATGGTACCCAATACGCGGTACCAAATAAATTACTTATTTAATTGGCGCATTAACCGCCATAGTTTTAATAATAATCTGAATAGAATAATTAAAGCAATATAAACAAAATACCCATAAATTAATTAAAGTAAATTAAAATTAACGAAATAAACAACTTAAAATAAATAAACAAAGAAATAAGCAGGACTTAGCGCATGGACGCCAACTCACATCACGGTGGTTGGGTGCGTCCTGACCGAGCAAATATGCCGGTCAACTCAGAGTCGGAGCCTCCTTTTCTGCGGATCTCAAAAACAATGAGGTCACCGAAGCGCCCACTTCCTCAGGGCAGGAAGTACAGAAGGTAAATGGAGAGTCAGCCGCTGATCGCGGTGAGGACAAAATGATGTCTGCAAACGCATCGGTAGTGGATATCGGAGGCACGGCTTCAAACCCTCTAAGTCACCAGGGCCAGAAAATTATTGATTTGCATAGGGAAAGGAGAGAAAGCGAGGTTGTGCCGTGCGAAGCTGGCAGCGTAGCCGGTCCTGAGAGCACAAGTGCGGCGATTGCAATGAAAAGCAAGATAGAAGAGCTTAGAATAATGATGGACGGGCAGAGACATGTAAACCAACAAATGAAAAATGTCTTATCCAGCATAGCAAAGCTCTGCGAAGAAATATGGAGCGGCAGCACTCCAGCAAGGAAACCGTCTGTAGATACGAAATCAACACATACGGAGTCCAAAGCTGAACCCTTTAAACAGGGAAAAATGTTAAGAGACTCTAACGATAGGGGATTGGCCGTGGAAAGACCGAGTCAGTCCATGGAAAAGCGCGCACGTGCTCCTTCTCCTCGAAATGAGTCGGAACAAAAAACAAAAAAAATGAGACTTGGCAACCAAAAGGCTAACGAAGAGTCGAACAAAGGCAAAGGAAGAATCAGAGGCACATGAACAGGAGTGGACGAAAGTCGTGAGACAAAAAGACCAAAAAATTAAGACTGCTCGTTCTGATGCCATCATGGTTCAAAGCGTTGGAGATAGCTCATACGCTGACATCCTGAGGATGGTTAAGAATTAAGAGAGCCAAATAAGTTTCAGCGACGCCTTCCGAAAAGTTAGGAAAACGGCGAGCGGCGATTTACTTTTCCAGTTAGGTAAGGCATCTGAAACACCGTGAAGTTGCAGGCTGCCGTTGGAAAGTTGTTGACCGGTAAGGCCGAGGTAAAGGCCCTGACGGAGCAAGTACGTGTGGTAATTCACAACATAGACGAAATTACCATGAGTTATGCCTAGCCCTGAACTCATTAAGCAGCGACCCGCTTCGCTTCTTCTGCCAACCGATGCGGCCAAGATCCTGCTCGAGAAGGGAAAAGTTCGAATTGGCTGGGTAGTATGTAGAATAAGGGAAATGCTACAACCTATGCGATGCTACAAGTGTCTTGACGTTGGCCACATCGCGAAAAACTGCGCTAGCCCTGAGGACCGCAGAGGCATTTGCTTTAGGTGCGGACAAACAGGGCATACCGCTAAAGGCTGCAACAATACGCCCAAATGCCTGCTTTGCGCTAAGAAAGGTACGGATCGTATTGACCACAACACCGGGGGCGTGAAATGCCCAATTTATAAACGCCTCATTACGGTTGTCGTCGTCGATGACGTCGTCGCTTTTTGGTATTGGCTAAACGTATTGAGACGACGTCGACAGTTTATCGATAAAATCAATGTAGAAATACCATCTTTGTCCTTTCTGCATGAGCTGTTTCATTTTGTTTACAATTTTTATGCAAAAAATGTAATTATTCGGATTCGTCTGAATATTTTAATTGAATATTTTCTCAAAAAAATGTTCGATGTTTTTGATGCATCAAGTTCAAGCGATGATGAGAGCAAAGTTATGTTTTGCAGCAAAAAGAAAAATTTTAAGGCAGATTTCAGATGTATGTATTGAGTTTGCCAGATAACAAGTAAATGTTACAATTAACATTCGTGGATAAGTCTTTTGGATTTTTTCATGATAGTTGTTAAAAAATTTTTTTTTTTTTCAGATTTGAAGAATATTTTCGACTCAGCAAAACTGCGATTATGTATGTGCTGGAAAATATATGTTTCCAGAAGAGTTTCAAATTGTTCTACATTTGTAATTTTCATTTCTAAATCAATACAGATTTATATTTGTTTGTTAATAAAAATTAATTTCTTATAAAAAAAAATACCTTCAAATTTTCTTCTAGTCGTCAGTAAAAACGGTGTCGACTGAAATGGCGTCGCTTCAACTCAACGTCGACAGCAATTTTGCTTAGCCAATATCAAATGTGTGTCAATAGCTGTCAATAGTTATCGATAACGACTACGCCAATACCGATTTTAACAAGTCGTCGTCGTTTAGTGTCGACGGCGACAACCGTAATAGGGGGAAAGAAGCCATCCGAAAAATGAAAAAGCTATGCCAGTCTGCCCAAGACTTGTTGGTGCAAACCGTGAAAGATCTCAACGTAGATATTGCAATCATTAGCGAGCCTTACAAACATAAGGATGACGCTACATGGCTTCAAAATGATACGGATGTGTGGCAACGAACCAAAACATATGCAATGCGTCTCAGTAGAGGTAGGCTTCGTGTACGCAAAGGTAGAAAACGTATGTATTTATAGCTGCTATACCCCACCCAGCATGCCAATTGCTGCGTTTGAAAACAATGCGTTGAGCCTTGGTAGGGATGCCAGCGATAGAAGCGAAGTCATAATAGCCGGTGACTTTAACGCTTGGGCGCAGGAATGGAGGCGTTGGCATGCCTAGACGTTGCCTTGTTAAACACGGGCACTCAATACACTTTCAACCGAAACGGATTTGGCTCAATTATCGACTTCACTTTAGTTAGCAGGAGTATGTTTAGAAAAGCGGAATGGGAAGTGAGCGATTGTTACACCCAAAGCGATCACGCCGCAATTATCTGCCAAATAAATCGTGGTACTGAAAAACCCCAACGGGCAGATCGGGCAGGAAACTTCCGGGGCTGGAAATTAACATCCTTCGACGCCGATCTATTTGCGGAAGCGTTTTCCACATCACAGTACCAGGGGTCGGCAGAAAACATGGCGAAGAAGCTAATAACAGACGTCAGGGCTGCTTGCGACGCGTCGATGAAGAGAAACTCCTCTTATAAACACTCAAATGCCATCTATTGGTGGAATGAACGCATCGAAGCTTTAAAACAGAACTGCTTGCAAGCTAGGAGATCCTTTCAACGTGCAAGAGGAAGGCATAATTTTCTAGAATGCCAAATTATATATAAGGGCACACGAAACTTGTTTAAAAAAACTATCAAGGAAAGCAAGCGTCAGTGTTTCCTCGAGCTGTGCGATAATGCGGAAGAAAATCCTTGGGGAACGGCATACAAAGTTGTAATGAAGAAGCTCAAAACCAGCAAAGCTACAGTTCCAACGTGCCCACTGTTTCTACAAACAGTAGTAGATACTCTGTTTCCCAAACAAAGACGGCTCGTTTAGTACACGATGTAAATCGGCACCAATTGGCATCTCAAATGGGCAATATGGCTTCAGGAAGGGAAGATCTACCGTGCAGGCTGTAACAGAAGTAATTCAGCTAGCGAGAAAAGCAACCAGTGGGTCCAGATGGCTATGTGGAACAAAACAGTATTGTTTGATTTTAACGCTCGATGTCGAAAACGCTTTCAACTCGGCTAACTGGGCAAAAATTTGGACACCTTAGAGCGCATAGGAGTATCATTCTACTTGCGGCGGCTAATGAGGAGCTACTTCCAAGATCGCATACTGTAGTACGACACGGAGCAAGGAAGAAAGAAGTTGGAAATTACGGGCGGCGTACCACAAGGTTCAGTCCTAGGCCCATTACTGTGGAACATCATGTACGACGGTATTCTACGTCTGCAGCTACCGCAGGGTGTGAAGGTGATTGGCTTCGCCGATGATATTGCGGTGGTGATAACGTCCAAACAACTTCCACAAATATCCGAAACAGCTACTGCTTCTGTGGAGAAGATTAAAGAATGGCTCGACAACCACGGGCTCGCCCTAGCGGAACAGAAGACAGAGGTAGTTCTTATCTCAAGTAGAAAAAAGCTGGAGGATATAACGTTCATAGTAAATGGTTATCCTGTTTCCACGAAGCCTGCGATAAGGTATCTGGGTATCATTATCGATAGAAGCTTGTCGTTCCAAATGCATCTCGAATACGCCAGAGACAAGGCGGTCTCTACAATGACGTCTTTGTCCAGAATAATGCTCAACTCGAGAGGACCAAAGCAACGAAGCAAAAAATTGCTTGCAGGCGTAATAAGAAGTCAAATCTTGTATGGAGCCCCGGTGTGGTTCGATGCGATATGTCTCTCATCGTATCGCCTGTGTGCACTACGGGTATGCAGCGCATTTAAAACTGTGTCTGATTAAGCAGCCCTGATAATTGCTGGTATGTACTCACTAGACCTACTAGCTAAGGAGTCTGCTCATATCTTCTCAAGTACGGAGATAACTACTGGAGCCACCCGCAAGGAAGCTAGAGTAAATAGCCTAGCCGAGTGGCAAAACAAATGGAACAGTGCGATAAACGGACGATGGATCTACCGATGTAATCCAGACTTAGAGTGCTGGTTCTTGTTCACTTCTACACGACCCAATTTCTGAGCGTTCATGGATGCTTTAAGTCGTATCTGCACAGACTCAAGCACGAGGTTGATCCTTACTGTGATTCCTGCGGGATCGGCGTAGCAGACAGTGTGGAACAAGTATTCTTGAGATGCCCACGCTTCAACGACCAAAGGGCCATACTGCAAAGACATATTTGCGAAAACCTTTCGCCGGAAGCAATTGTAAACTACATGCTAAGAGGCAAAGAAGAATGGAACCTAGGCAATGGCATTATTTCAACAACGATGAAGACTCTTAGAAGAGAAGAAAGACAAAGACGCAGACGCGTCAACGTAACAGTGCCACAGAATACGTAGTAACGGCACCATAAGAGCGGTAGTAAGTGTTAGATCGGAATCTTGGCCTTTCAGACTGCACATAGCTTACTAAAAAGGTCCTAAGCCGTTCCAACCGCCAAATGGCGCTCTCAGATTGCTCGCCTGGCTCAACAAAATGGGCAGATCGGAATCTCGGACTTTTCGACTGCGTATGCGAAATTAGAGCTGATTTCCTAGACTCACGAGCGGTGCCGAAACATTCACATTCAGCTGTCAACGCGGATTGGAAGCTAGGACGTTCCTACCGCAAAAGTAAGCAACGAAAGAATCAAGAACGTAAAGCGTCGGGGGGGGGGGGGTTTGTTACCAAGGCCGTTGCAACCGTCAAGAGCTACAGACCCTAAAAACTTTCCCTTTGAGAAAAAAAAAATATATGGAATACAGCTTGTGTTGCAAAAGCAGAAGCAACAATGGCGTAGCAGTGGCGACTAACCGCCCTTCCCCCCATGATGTTATGCTTGACGGCAGTCCCGTGGGGAGTGGAATTCGACGGAAAACAGGCTTATCCTGGTTTCAAAGGGCCACTTGAGGGTAGTGCGCTACCACAACGCCCATGAAAAAAAAAAAATAAAAAATAAAAATAAATGGAGAATACAAACTTGAATTAATACGCCTTGGCTTTAAATAAATTAGAATCTTTTTTACTGAAAACTGCCAAAGGGAAAATAGGTTTTCAGTCACTAATGGCGTTTTTTTCTCGAAATAATGTAGCCCCGTTCGTTTTTCTCAACCCTTTAAAGGCCTAGTTGGTATATTGTACATTTATTAGCCATTTGTTAAGAAGTTCTTGTTAATTTACGTATGCAGACATAAATACATATATTGAATTCTGTAGCCGCTGTACTTTTGTTCTTGAAGGAAGTATTGGAAGAATATGCAGTATATACTCGTATATGTACATTGTTAAGAGATGATTTTAATCCTAATTACTTAAATGATAAAATGTTAATAATTAATATATCGGAGCAATGAATTCGATAACTATTCATTGCTCCCATATATTAATGTTTAATGGTTTAAAGGTTTGTGACAAGTTTTCGCCTCAACAAAGAAGCATTCTTGCAAGAAACCTAACAAATAAATGTTATTAAATCGCATATCTTTTCTTGAATAGTTTTTAGTATATACATGCATATTTATTTATTTTTGCGTTTTTACACGTTTAATTTTTCTTAAATTTATACCGCCCCGCTCCCACCCACTGTTCGTACAAAATTTCCGCAAAAATTACGAATTGCGAAGTTTATAATTCCGGAAAGGGGTTTTGAGCATACCGAAGGCTACGAATCGTAGCCTAATTGAACGTAAGACTGATTTCAGCATACAGGTGTTTGTTTTTTTAATATGCTGGCCGATGTTAATTTCAAAAACTCCCAAAATATAGTTCTTCCATTTTTTACCAAGTTTTTAGGGAAAAGTACATATATACTGCTGTTGAGAAATATTTGGCATTATTTAATTAATGTTAGACAGCTCCGTAAATTAAGCCAGCAAGTTGGTTAAATTACATGTACATATGTATGGCGGCGGCTGGCAAATTGCTCCATATTTTGACACTAACGTCAGTTAAACAATTGCTTTCGGCCGCTGATCCTTCATCGTCAGTATACGAACCACTGTTTTCTGAAAAAAGTTCATCCATTCGGTTTCTTGCACAATTTATTCCTCCTTATTACATACGTATATGTAATACTCGTAATCGTCCACATCACTTGTATTCAAGAATTCTTCCACTTCTTTATTTAATGAAATATACTGCCGAAATATACATGTCTGCTAATTTTTTTATTCTTTTGTAGTGTTAATGTTCTTGTAATGATTAATCGTTGACATTTAATTCAGCTCGAGGCCAGTTTACGAAAGATATTTATTTGGAAAAGCAATAAGTTCTATTGGTAGAAGTAATAGCTGCTATTGCGGAGATCAACACAGCCCCTCAACATACTTCTTTACCTTTTTTTCATCCCCGCTACCCAGGTTTGAACCGAAAAACCTCGGGCTGTAGTTTATGGAAGATTCTTAGTTGGAACAACAGTTTTTAACTATACAAAGCTTTATATGCAAAGATGGGTACGCCTAAATGCAATCGAAATTTTTAAAAACTAAATAAAATTGCAAAAAACACAAAAACAAAATCAGGGAAGCGGTGATCAAGAATAAACAAAGAAGTCTGATGAGGAGATGTAGTGATAATTTCTACCTATAAAACCGTTCTTTACTAAATAAAAATCTTCCATAAACTGGCCTCAAGCTCAATAAACGGTTATTGGTTTTTTTTATTTAGGCAGAACTTAGTGTTAAAGAAAGACAACACGCATTTCATTGGAACGATAAAATCAAACAAATTTTAGTTCGCCATTACAGAGCATTTTTTATTCCCAAGCTACGCCCAGTCCTTAGCCCTCCACAATAAAACATGAATATGGTTGTCGATATCACGAAATGAGGCACGGGGATCGCTTCCTTGTTCAAAGTATAAGGGTGAGGTACCAACTTTCCCGTAAGCATTCATATCATCCGCAGTTTCCATATATCGCGAGATCAGAGAACGATATCGGCGACCAATTGTAGCGATTAAAGGAAAACTCGGGTGGGGTATTGCTATGATACTTTTTATCTGCAAAAGAGATAACAAGTGCAAAATAAGCAACTGATAATCCAAGAAAAAACTGACAGTGCTCTCCGAATTTAGAAGATGTGACTCATAATTTGTTTTCTTCTATACAAGTGGTACCAAGGCACATTCAATAGGTAGCAGCAGTAGAAAAATTAAAAAAAAAATGTTTGAGCTCTGTATATTTTGTTTTTGCTTTTAAAATCTAAAATTTCAAAAATATTTTATCAACTACCTTGAATTGTACTGAAAGCATTCTTATCACAAGGAAATTCAAAATTTGACAATTCAAATTAAAATAAAATATGAAAAAAGTTAAAAAAAAAAGTTTGCTGCTGCTACCTATTGAATGTGCCTTGAGTGGTACGTAAAATGTGTACATAAAAATATGCCCCCATAGTTACACATTCGCATTTGTTTTGAAAATTGTTACACAAGCTTGCGTCTAGTTTTTTAAATGAAAGCATTGAAAAAGCACTTGTTTATACTTTAGAGTGGAGGAATCCAAACTATTATTTCGGATAAATATTTTATATCGGCGCCTGGATAAATTAATATCGTGTTTTACATTTTACGGCTTTTGTGAAATCTCGTTTGAAGTTTGGAATTCAATTTCTCAATACGCGAAGGCAATTTATAGCCGCTTAAAAATTCAAAAATGTTTAAAAACTGCAACTCTAAAATTTTCTAAACAGTCTGTATTAAGGTTTGAAATTTTTAAAGAGTGTTGGGTTTTTCTTAACCTTGTAAAATGTTCGAAACTTTATTGTGCATTATAAAATGTTGTAAAAACCAAAGGCTGTATGTACATTAGACCGAATCATAAAAAAAAAGTTGAAAATATGCTGCTCGAGTTTTAACGCTTACCTTGTGAGGATGGAAACAATTTTTTTCGGCACCCTGTAAAAACAGCTAAATTGGTTTTTTTCCTATTTTTTCTATTTGATCTTCGATATTTATGAATGATATATAGTTTATACACAATATTAACTAAAGGCACATTTCGGCTTCAGAAACCATTAACCTATCATGTCAAACTCAGTTTTTTTGCCAGCTTTTTTTTAAAAACAATTCCCTGTATTCAAGACACATTACAAAAATAAACTTCATGTAAAATTATACATATAATTCATATATTTACTGATATTATACAAATGTATTTGTAATATAGTAGATTCCACACGGAGTAATTAAACTATTATGTATGGATAATTGTGTATAATTGCCGGTCTACTAGCCACGGCTACTAACCCCGTTCTTCGTATTAGGTATAACGATTGATCTCAGTATTCTGAAAAACGCAGACAACAATCCTGATTTTATTTATTTAACAGTTTAAATATTGGTTACAGGTAATTTTGTTCATGTTTGAATGAAAAAATATAAAGATCCTTATACGGTTGCCTAGAGGCTACTAGTCTCCATACATAATATGGATATAAATTATCCACTATAGTGGTCTTTTAAAATATCTTTCCATGAATGGAAATACCCCACTGCTGTGGCCAGCGTTCATAACTGTACCTTCGCAACTTATGCATTTCTTGCATATTTTGATTTGTTCTGTAACTTACACGCTCTCTGAATATTATTTTTATAAATTACTAGGGCGTCAAAGAATTGAAAAAATTGCTTGGCAGTGTTATTAGTTAAATCTTTTTTTTTTAGCTTTTTCGGCAATCGCAATTCTCATCTATTTTATTAACATAGAAACAAGCAATGCGCCAACCCGATTTGATGTATCGCTATGATGTAGTCCTGAATAATAATTTTGCAGTTTAATATCAGCTACTTTTAAACGATGATCAAATAAATGTGAAACTTCATTGTAACTAAATTCATAACTATTTATTTAAGGAACATATTTACTGAACAAAGACGAGACATCATCGCTCAAAAAAAGCTTTAAAGGGAAGAACCATTTTTTGACAGAATTGCACCTGCATTGCGCAATCAAATTAAGTTTGCATTTACAATAAGAAATTTTGGATATTTTAACCCATTCTTCAGATTGATACTTTGAACGATTTTTGATCACGGAATAATACTTGTTCACCAGAGAATAGTAGGTATTTTGACTATTGCTATACACTCGCGCTGCCACAATTCGGTTATTGTCTCAATAGCACATTCAACAGAATCTATTAGCTTACAAAATCTGGAAGTTTTTGACGTGCCTTCTTGTTTAAAATATATCAGATATTGTAACAAGTGTTTTTTTCGGACGTGTGATTTTCAATGAATGTTCGTAGTTACGAATTCGTAGCTCCGTTCCGAAAGTTCGAAAATTGGTATGCCGAAATTCCATCGTAACTATCAACCAAAATAGGAATTTCGTTCTTAATGTAACATTTTGTCAGAAATATACATTTACCGATATTATTGCAAGTGAAGAGTGAAGTTTAATATCAACATTGTAAGCCATTTGATAAGAAGTTTTTGTTAATTAAAGGCAGAATTGCATAAATATGCATCGTATATACATATGTACATTGTTAAGAGATGATCGAAATACAGATTTCTTAAATGATGAAATGGGTGATATTGTCGAATTCTTTGCTCTGATATTTTAATGTTTAAGAAGCATTCATACGAAAAACATGCGTACGATTTGTTTGTGATCTCCGCAAATACATACACACATTCGCAAATACAAACATATGTATGTACATACATATTATGTGTCTGGCAATAAATCTCATTTTTCTTGCATATAACATATGTATATGTGTTTTTTTTACAGGTTTGTTTTTCGAATAGAGATAAAACTGGCATTTTGTGGTCAAGTCTGGCAACTCTAATGTCATTTATGTTCAGTTTGGTTTGCCATTTCATCATGAATAGGTTGACAAAAGAACAACGCTTGCAAATCGTGCAAATTTATTTCGAAAATAATGGTTCAGTTCGCGAAGTTTACCGTGAGCTCCGTCCATTTTATGGTCGACATAATCGTCCATCAGAGCAATTAATTCGGTTAACCATGGATCGTTTTCGCACTACGTTTACTCTATGTGATAATACGCATCCGCAGAGACGTCGAACAGTGCGCACCGAAGAAACAATTGCCGCTGTAGAGCAAAGTGTTGAAGAGGACCCGAGTGAATCGATTCGCCACCGTGCACAGCAATTGGAGCTTTGTCCATCAACTTTATGGAAGATTTTGCGCAAAGATCTTGACTTGCGACCTTACAAGATCCAGCTTGTGCAAGAATTAAAGCCGCGAGACCATGCAATGCGTCGTGATTTTGGTGTATGGGCCGAAAATGAGATTGATCTCGATGCTGATTTTCATCGCAAAATTTTGTTCAGTGATGAGGCTCATTTTTGGTTGAATGGCTACGTCAACAAGCAAAATTGCCGCATTTGGAGTGAAGAGAATCCACATGAGACCCTTGAAACGCCATTACATCCACAAAAACTGACTGTTTGGTGTGCTCTATGGGCTGGTGGAGTCATTGGGCCATACTTCTTCCGCAATAATGCTGGAGAGGCAGTTACCGTTAATGGAGACCGGTATAGAGCCATGATAACCGACTATTTTGTTCCCGAATTGGATGGCATGAATGTGGATGAGTTGTGGTTCCAACAAGACGGCGCTACATGCCACACAGCGCACGTCACAATCGATTTATTGAAGGAAACATTCGCTGAGCGCATAATTTCGCGGAATGGACCTGTCAATTGGCCACCAAGATCGTGTGATTTGACACCATTGGATAATTTTCTTTGGGGATATGTGAAGTCGCTCGTCTGCACCAACAAACCAGAAACGTTAGGGGAATTGGAAGCCAACATTCGTGGCGTTATTGCCGACATACGGCCCCATATGCTCGAAAAAGTGGTTGAAAATTGGACCTGTAGAATTGGCTTTATTCGAGCCAGCCGCGGTGGCCACATGCCCGAAATCATATTTAAACATTAATGGCATAAAATTATCCTTCCAATAAAGCCAAATTGATGGACCTTAAAACGATTTTCTTGTGTTTTATTTCAATTCGAAGTTCTATACCCCTAAAAAAAACACCCGTTACAAATGTACACATGTACACATACATATATGCATGCATATTTGCTTATTTTTGCATTTATACACGTCTAATTTTCCTAAAATTTATTTCGCTACACCAGTCAGTTCGAACAAAAATTCCGCAATTGACAGCTCCGACGGTTTCCGGCATACCGATATTACGAATTGCGAAAACTGTCTACGAATTTCGAATTTACGATTACGAAAAGCGGATTTGAGCATACCGATTATACGATTCGTAGCCTAATCGAACGGATGAAGGGGTGATAGTTTATCTGTAAACATTTTTTCTATGTAAGTTTAATTTTCATGTTTAGTTTGTACCCAAGTTAGTTGTTTATGAGTAAATACTTTTTTGTTAAAATTATATGTATGCATGTATAGTTTTTTATGGCACCAATTTTTATAATAATGTGTCTTGAATACAAGGTGTTGGTTTAGAAAAAGCTGGCACAAAAACTGAGTTCTGAAGCCGAATTGTTCCTTTAGTTAATTATTTTACAACTACATACATATATATCATTAATAAAAATCGAAAAAGTAATTGTTTTCCATTTTTGAAATCCTCACAAGGTAAGTGTTGAAACCCGAGTAGCACATTTTCAACTTTTTTCTAACTCCATTTAACGCTCTTATGTACATATTAAATTTTTTAAAGTGCATATGTACTTAGGCTACAAAAAATGTTGGCCTGAAATGTTCAGGTGCTTTATTTGTTTGCTTTGATTTTGGGCAAGCGTAAGTTCACGAAAATGCAAATGATTTAGATTTTTATTAATATCCGTCATCGCGAGTGCACTGTTAAGAAATTAAATCATTTTGTAAGTTACCTCATTTTCATATGGACGAAAAACGGTTATTGGCCGCAGCGTATGTAATTCGGTAATGATCAAGCATCCCCAACTCGTGCCTATATACAACTCATTGTCATGTGAAGCTAACGCCGAAATCTGACACTTAATGAAGCTTAGATGCTCGTCGATCGCTATACTCTTCAAAGATTCCGAACAAGGTAAGAGTTTGGAACAATCCAGCTTATTTTCGATTTTTTTATCGCGCACATTCCACTGATATACCATAAAACCAGGATAGAGACAAGAAAATACGAAGCCGCTTGTAGCGTACATTCGTGCCACCTTTACATCCTCAATAGTATTAGGTTCTTCACTATGACAAAGTGCTTGGTGACCACAAACGCCCGTCTTGCTAAGTGGGAATACGTTGATTTTTCCCGCCATTTCACCACACCAAAGTTCATATTTACTTAGAAATTAAACAAAAAAAAGTTAGAGTTTTATTATAAGTATAAATGGGCAATAGAACTCCCTCCCCCCCCAAAGGTTAAATACCACTTACTTCTCTATCATTACTGAACAGGCGCTGTGTAGTATTAAACCGGAACAAATTTCTGTTAATACAAATGAGCCTTCAGCAAAAGCAAAATTTGTTGGTACTTTTGTGGAGTCCACGAAAAATACCCGACCATTTTGTAAGCCAACAGCAACACGTTCAATATCACGTAAGTAAACTAGACTTATCACGGGCGATTTTATAGCTGGATCGAACATGTATGAAAAAATGTGAGCAAAGTTTGTCGTACTGCGAAAAAAAAGATTTACAAATACGGACATACATACATATATACGTTTTTTTACATATATATACATACTAGGAACAATGCGATTTTCACCTACTTACCTATAAGAATGTAAATTGCCAGCCGCGTCGCCAATCCAAATGCAATTATTAATAATACAACAACAAAGCATATTAATTTTTTGTTGACGTGATGCGGAACATGAACGCGAACTGCTTGAAACATTTTTTAACTCCACATTCGGGGAATCCAATTGCAAACGATTTACACACATTATGCTGCTGCCTTGAAGAAAATTTCCCGATGATATAACATCCAGTATGTCAATGCGGGAATTGAAAGCAGGCAACCAAAGCTCAAAGATAGTTGTCTCATCTGAGGATAAATGAAGCAACCAAATGTATAAGCTAAATGAAATTAGAATATTTACAAACCATCCGTTGATGGCAACATGTTGAATACGCCACAAGATACTTTTTCACTGTGAGGCAAGGCAATCACATCTAATAAGTGTATGCACTCGGGAGCAGTCAGTATTGACACTATTTGACTGGCCGATGGACGTTTCTTTGGCAGTTCATTCCAACAGAGAACCATGAGGTCAAGACAATACGTAGGAAATTTAATTTCGCGTTGTGTTAGTGGTGGACGACTGCCTTCGAGTATGCACTCTTTGATCGACTCGTGACCTTCGAATGGTTGGCGCAAGCTAATATTCTCATATATGAACATACCGAATGAAAAGCAATCAACCTTTAGAATAGGCAATATCAAAAGTTAATCCATAAAATTATAAATGTGTCGTAGTATACATAAATGGAACTACCTTTTCTGTATACTCCTCTTCGCCATTATAGCGTATAATTTCTGGCGCCATGAAGCCCTCAGTACCTCCAAAGCCTTTTGATCCACTTGGAGCTACATGTCGACTGATGCCATAGTCAGCAATTTTTATGTGTACACTATTCCGTGATGTATCCTCGCTAAAAAGAAATTGGTTGTAATACGCTTTTTCTGGTCTTTCTCATTTAGGGACTTACCTATGCGGCTCTGGGAATTCCCAAACGAGTACATTCTCGGACTTTAAATCGCGATAAATTATATGTCGTCTATGGAGATACTCTATGGCACGTGCAGCTTGTAAAACCAAAATCTGAAAGGTATGCGGACCAATACGTGCACCACTTCGTCGATACTGGCGTATAATTGAATCGAGACCACCCATCGGAGCAAGCTCTAACACTAAAGCTAGCGGTTTGATGCAAATACCCACCAGTGGAACGATATTTGGGTGTTTTAAGGTAAGTAATACGGCTAACTCTTGTCGCGCAGTGCAATAGGCCTTACAGGCATGCTGTAGCGGATCACGATCCCATTTACCTAAAGCAACTTTATAAGCCACCAATGCGCTCTATAAACCAAACACTAATTAATTTTATAACAAATACAAATAATCAGTAACCTACATCCTTTGCTCTGGGTCCCGGCGGAACAGGCTGCAACATTTTCATAGCAACCGCTTTAAAACTGCGTGCGGATTTTATTTTACAAGTTGCCTTAAATACAAAGCCAAATGCACCGCGACCCAACAATGAACCTTTGATGATGCTTTCCGAATAAATGCTGTATCGATCGGGTATATCGGCGAAGACCACATCAGGCGCCAACTTAGTCATTTGTATTTCTAAGTGAACGGGACAAACTATTTTTGTCTGGTTATACACGGATAGTATACATTCCTCAACCATCCAACAATAACAAACATTTGTTATATCCTGTTGATTGTAAAGCGGGTGTCCATCGACAGACGTATTACGAGAGGAGCATGCAGAATCAGGCCCAACACCCGAATCGGCATCGGAAAGGTACAGAGATTCCTGAATAAAAAATAAAGACTCCATGGGATCTTGTAAGAATGTTTCAACCAAAGCTCACCTCTGATCTTCTTTCACAGCGCAATGTTGCACTCATATATGCCGAAAACAAATTCGTGGTACATTCATCGGTGTTTTCACACAATTTCCCGGACCGCCGGCTAACATTTTTAGTTTTACTGGAACTGCCAATACAAGGTCCACAATCTACCGAGTTTCCACCGTCACCACCATCAGCTTCTTCATTTGACCCTCCATAAATGCCAGATGCCAGCTTTTGCAAACATTTTGGGCATAAGGCCAGACGAGTTATAAGGAAACGGCCTTCGGATGTGTGCACAAATCGAGTACCTAATGCTGGATACCAATCCTCAAGCAACAAATCAATATGATCAACAGCCAGCGCCAGCAATTTCGATATTGCTGACATATTTGGTTCAACTTGTGCAACAAACTCTTGACCGTCAGGGCACATTTCATGAAACACGGAGATTTTGGTGAGCGGAAAATAAATTTCCAATATACTGGAGGATGACAAATTTAAATCGCTCCACAAGCCATCCAACTTAAGTTTAAAACGATTTGTCGAATTGCGAAATAGTTGCGTTGTAGCGGTTGCCTTAAATGGAACTTCCCATATTTTAAAAAGCAAAATGTTTTTAAAGTACAAAGAGAGTCCGGTTTGCCATAAATTCCATTTAGTGTTTCGCTCCAAACAAGTTCGCAATTCCAATTCTAAGCACTTCTAAGCAAAGAAAACATAAAGAAACTTTTTTTATTTGGTTGCAGCAAGAATTTAACGAACAGCTGCAAAGGAAAATTCCAAACTTTAACTTACATTATTTTCGGGAAAATAAATGGATTTGATAGCTTCAGTAATTTCTTCATCGGCTAATATTCTTGTTAATATACGAGACCAAAATCCGGAAGGAAAATATGTCATTAAGAGAACTCGACGCAGTCCAACTTCAAGCCCCAAGCTGTCTTGTCCAACTCTCATTTGTGGTTTAAATACATAATTATTGAATTTCATTTCATTCGCACAACATGTGTTCAAATTTCGTGTACGTGAGCGTTGGAACACCTTGACGTATTCAAAAGATAATTGAGAATGTTGATACTTTATCTACTTATGTATAAGTTTGTATGTATGCATTTATGCATGCATGTAGGTACATATCCTATAAGTAATTCGCTAGTCGACTACGAAAAAAACACATATCGTTAGCTTCATAAGAAAAGGTCGTAAGTCAACTTTTTATGAAAATTAATTTTTTTATGCAGTTCGATAAATAAATTAAAAATATATAGTATGAAAAGAAGAAAATAATAAACTTATTGTTTTTTTCCATTTGTTTGGCAATGATGTGCAAAAGTTGTAAGTCAGCTGTTTGCCAAAAAAAGCGCAAAATACTCATTCAATACTTATTTGTGTAAAAAGGTAAGAAATTCTTATTATTGAATACAATAAATAACTTTCAACTAAAAAACAATAATTACACTGTCCAACAAATGAAGACTTTTTGAATGGAACAGAATAGCGACCCCTGAAAGGGTATGTTGAGTAGATCACTTTTGTAGAACAAACTTATGGTCCAGCACGTCTGAGTTTTTTTTTTTAAAGTGGGTCAAAGTTTTCTTTTTTTGGTCGAAGGGAGCATTATACTATATGAAAAAAATGTTGTAAGTTAATGTCTGAGAGAATTCTTATGGTCAGAGTTGTATTGTGGATTTGTATGAGGATTATTTTTGTGGAAGATCTTAACCCTCTAACTGGTCTCTTTATGGGTCAATTTGACCCTTTTTTCGAGAAAATCAAAAAATTATCTTTTAAAAAAGGACATTTAAGGATTAAAATATTCTACGAAAATGTTTGGCGGAAAATTTCAGTGGGGGTCACCAAAGACACCATTGTTGTAAATAAAGCTCTTTACGATTAATTGGCAAAATTACACGCCAACTTCTATAAAAAAAACTATAATTTTGTTTTAATAGTGGTTTATTATTGTATGTACATATTTATTTTTTTGCTTCAGCAGTAGTATGACAAAGGATTAAAGATTAAACTTAATATGCTTTCCTGTATTTAGCTTGACGTGAATGTTCCGATGAGTCAAGGTTTCTGTACAAGCCCCATACGTATTCAGCAAGCATTACACTTTGGGATTTCCCTTTGAATCTTTCTTCCAATACCTTTATATCTTGATGAAACCTTTCACCGTGTTCATCTGAAACCGCTCCAAGGTTTTCTTTAAAAAAATTGAGATGAGAGTGCAGAAAATGCTGCTTTAGTGACATCTTAACGCCAATATTGTTAAAACCGATTAGCATGCTTTCAATATTTTCTGCATAGTTTTGTGCTTTTGAGTTTCTAAGAAATTCTGATATAACCAGCTGCATAAAGTCAAATGCTGTCTTTTGCATATCCGACAGATGACCATAAAATTCTTCATCTTGTAATAATTTTCTTATATTGGGTCCAACGAGCATTCCTAGAAAAGGTAATTTACATTAAATGAAATAAATTATTTCTTAAAACCGTATTTTACCTTCTTTTAATTTTGCTGCAGATAATCTGGGGAAAATTGTTTGAATGCGTTTGAAAGCATTTCCTTGTGTATTTAAGCTTTTAATAAAATTTTTCACCACGCCCAACTTAATATGCAGCGGTGGAAGTATGACCTTATCTTTTGGGACAAGGGATTCATGGATTGCATTTAAGTCACCAATAATATTTTCTTTACGTTCTTCGAAATATTTAATATGATAATGGCTACTGGTAGCACGTGAATCCCATTTACAAAGAAAGCACATATCGCACCCTAAATACAAAAGGGTCACAACTCAAAATACTAAGATTTTCAGGAGAGACGAAAAACGTTTTATGTAAAAATTATTGTAATATTTAAAGAAAATATTTTTCCATCATGAAAATATACAACATTGAAGAAGGTTCTGCTTTATTTTTTCAATTTTATATTATGTTTGCGAAAATAAAACAAAATTTTGATTGATGACTGTTTAACTGAAATTTTTTCGATTAACTAGTGATATTATCTTAAGTTGTGCCTTTTTAACTGATAAAATGTTTTAATTTTTTAAGTTTCCTAATAAATAATACTGTTAATTGAACTCACTTTTCACAACTAAAGAGGCACAATGCAAAATAATATACCACAAAATGTATCACTTTTTACAGTTATAGAGGCAGAACTCAAAATAAAACTCTTTATGTGTAATAAAAGTAATCAGCTGTTCTTTAGCACATTAACGCAACTAAAAATAATTATCTTTAGTTGATCGTGCAAAAGCAACACACTTGACATAAAAATAGACATAATTGTATTTTTTCAGTGAAAAAAGATAGTTATGTTAACGAAATTTTTTCAGTAGTTAGAGATGTGTACTCTGAATTAATTTATGCAAAAAACTCAGTTTTGGAAAATTTTGAGTTGTGACCCTTTTGTATTTAGGGTGCGATATATTTTGTGTATCCTGTTTGCATTCCAGTCAATATTGCAATCATTTTGAAGTCTGCGCATACTTCCCATTTATATTTATAGTATTCAATTTTATTTAAAAGATTTGAAATATTTGCGTATGTTTCCTCCTTTTTTGGTGAATACGCAACCTGTATTGATGGATGCTGATTTCCACTGTGCAGTAAAACTGCTTTTAAGCTGTGTTTTGAACTATCTATAAATAGTCGCCAAGCGGAAGAGTCTAGTGGAAGCTTTAGATATTTTAGAACCTCTTCAATACTGCAACAGTATACAAGTTCTTCTGATTTTTTAAAATAACTTTCCAGATCGGCGTGTCTTTTTCTTGGCGATGTAACTTTTACATCGGCTTTTATCAAATTCCTGTTTTTCAATCTGGAACATAATATTTCAGCTTTCTCTTTTGTTAGTCGTAAATCTCTTACAAGATCTTCAAAATAAGCTTGGTCTATCAAATTAGGACATATGTTTAAACCATCAGGAGGCAAGTAACTTATATCTGATATGTTTTCAACCGCCGCTGTTATTTCTGTATTGGCGTATGTCATATTGGCCGAAAATGTATGTGTAGGCGGTTGAGGCACCGGAACACCTTCACAGCGCACTTCTGGTAAAATGACAGTATTTGTTGCTTCGTATGTCATTATCGCGTAGTGCCTTTGGCTTCTACCAAATTTGTAATTTACGCAGAAATAGCATGTATGTGATTTGTGATCTTCAGGTTCAATCCATATAATAGGCGCAGAAAATGGCAGCGCCTTAGTACCGCCTTTGTACCAGGTCAAAAGACCACTTTCGCAAGTAGTACATACAGTTTTTGGTATCCAAGCTTCACATAAAAATCGTATTCCAAAGAAAAGAAAATATTGTTCTTCAATTGTAGGGAATATCTTTCTTCTGCTTTGATGGTGCGTAAAATGTCCACAAATAAAACAAAACCAATCTCTTAATTTGCAAACAGAATCCGCCATGCTTATTTAAGCTTTAATTGTTCTTTTTTATGTTAACTTTAGTAAAAATCACACCCGATATGCCCGGGTGATTTTCTCGAAAAAAGGGTCAAATTGACCCATAAAGAGACCAGTTAGAGGGTTAAGATCTTCCACAAAAATAATTCTTTTACAATTCCACAATACAACTCTGACCATAAGAATTCTCTCTGACATTAACTTACAACATTTTTTTATAGTATAATGCTCCCTTCGACCAAAAAATGAAAACTTTGACCCACTGTAAAAAAAAATCAGACGTGCTGGACCATAAGTTTGTTCTACAAAAATTATCTACTCAACATACCCTACCCTTTCAGAATTATAGGGTCGCTATTCTGTTCCAAAAATGCTGTTGGACAGTGTTATTAGAAGAATCTCATGAATTTGAACGATTTTAACAACATACTGCCTTCAGTGCACCGATGATAGTTATGGAATTGAATCTGACGATGGAGTTGTTGGACTGGTGCCGTACGGATTTAATAGTGACTCAGAAGATTCTTTTGTAATACCAACATCCTCTAAAACACGGAAAAAGAGAAAGCAAGTGGAAAACGAAGCATGGATTAATGCAACAAATAAAAAACGACGAATGACTGGAATTACAAAATATACAAACAACCCAAAGCAATAAAGCCAAGATGTCAATGTAAGCAAAAAAGTATAATGAAATGCGCATGTGTGACTGACGCTCAAAGGCAACAAATATTTCAAGATTTCTGGGAGATGAACTGGAAGCAAATTTATGTTATTATGTTGACTGTGAAATTTTAATTTGTGATTCAATTTATCTAATATTTTAATGTTAATGAATTTTTAATCTCAAAAAGAGATAATATGTATACTTTAATTATAATAAAATAAACAAAGAAGTTCCTATTCCGTTTAAATTTTTTCAGTAGAAAATGTTCTAAGTCAAATAATAGCTGAATCAAAGTGTTCTGTAACTAACAATATGTATAATAATAATATTTATTATTTCGAGTAGGGTATATATTCTCTTATATTACTCTTCATAAATATGTAAATGTGCAAATACATTTCTCATCAATATACATACCTACATATGTATGAATGTTCGTAGGTACATGTACATATGTACATACTTATTTATGTACATAAGTATCTACATAGGTATGTATATAGGTGTGTACATGCGAATGTTCTAGTTGTCATTTTTTAATGCAGTTATGTATGTACGGTAATATCAGCCCACTGGGTCACCTGAGGTGTTCATAATTTTATTTCTCACTTTTACTTTTGTATTCGCTACGAAAACACATGCGCTGAAGTTTAATAAAGTTTTGTTAGTAAAAAAGTAAAACCTTATTCGTTTAATCTACAGTCCGCTGGTTTTAGTTATCGAACAAATTGGTCCATCGTACCGGATCAGACACGAACAAAAAATTATTAATTTCTGCACAAATCAAGTGGAGCTAAATGCAAAAGTTAAAGGCGAAGCGATCCCTGCTAAAAGGAGCAGTCACACGAATTATGAATTTCGTAAGTAGCAGTGGACCTGATTCTCCAGTGGGAGACTGGGAGTGCCGTCTAGAGCGTCTTGAGGAGGTGAAACGTGAGGAGGTGAAATGGTAGAAACTAGCGATGGAGAAGAAAAGGCGCTGATGGAGATACAAGAAGATGCTGATGAATTTGAAGAGCGCGTTCTGAACACAAAAGGTAAACTACGAACTTACATTACGGGGAAATTACATTCGTCTGGCGTACCAAACGTTTTTGAGTCTACTCGACTGTGCAGTTGCTGATATTTTGTCTTCACAAACGGAAGTTTTAAGTAATTTGGCCAAGCAAGTGTCCGGACCAAACTTAAGTTTCATGCCAAAGTTAAAAATTAAATCGTTCTCTGGAGACTTAACAGAGTGGAAATTCTTTCACGATTCGTATGTCACCTCGATTCATGATAACTCTGTGTACTCATCATGCCAAAAGTTTCAATTGTTAAAGAGTTATTTGACGGAAGCAGCATACGAGTTAATCGGACATATTCCGGCGACGAATGATAATTACCTAGAAGCATGGGTTAAACTTTGTGCACGCTATAATAAACTTGGCGTTATAGCTAATACTCAAGTTTCAAAGTTTCTCGGTCTGACTGCAGTAAATAGCCAATCTGTTGTTTTTTTGCGTAAGTTGTATGATGGATCTGACGAGGTTTTGCGAAAAATTCTCAACATACCCATCCATTGGCATCACAGGTAATTAGTAATAGGTTTCCTTACGCCATGCACAATTCTGATCAAAGTCTTTTTCCAAGAACTATGGCTTCTCAAACTAGACTGGAAGGACGAAGTCCCGACTGACGTTTCTGCGCATTGGTTAAAGCTCAGAAGCACGCTCTCTACGTTAAATTCATTGCAAATTCCAAGGAGAGCAGTGCACGCATTGGGGAGTAATGAGTTGCATGGCTTTTGCGATGCTTCGCAAACGGCGTACGCTGCTGTCATTTATTGCCGTTCTGAATTTGAAGGAAAAATAACAACACAACTTGTAGCTGCAAAGAGCCGCGTCGCTCCACTCAAACAAATATCTCTACCTCGTTTGGAGTTATGCGGTGCTGTCCTTCTCTGTCGGCTAATGAATCGTGTAGTAAAGACTATTCAACTCGATAAGATTAAAGTTCAAATGTGGACGGACTCTTCGACCGTTCTGCACTGGTTGTCGGCTGTACCGAGGCGCTGGTCCGTTTATATCGCAAACCGGACATCAGAGATACTGACTAGTTATAAAAGATCTCAGTGGCATCATATTTGTTCGTCTCACAATCCAGCTGATCCCGCTTCCAGAGGCGTATGGCCTTCGGAACTACAATCAATGAACATATGGTGGTATGGCCCTCCGTGGCTCAACAAAGCAAAGGAGTTTTGGCCTACGTCAACCGCGTTATCAGATCTGCATAAAAGCGATCTGGAAAATATGAAACGTGTTTGACTTCAAATGAACTAAAGGATGCCACCATTTACATCATTCGTGCCGTTCAAAAGGAGATTTTCTCATCTGAAATTGCTGCCTTAAATAAACAAGTCGCAGTTTCTCACAAAAGCAATATCTTGTCGTTATCACCATTCTTAGACGATAAGGGAGTGCTGAGGGTGGGCGGAAGGATCAGAAATTCAAACGCATCATTTCAAATTCGACACCCAATTATTTTATCTTCAAAACACAAAGTTGTCGAGATGATAGCCAAATATACACATATTTTACATCTGCATGTTGGAGTCACGCAGCTTATATTTATCCTGAGGCAGCAATTCTGGATTTTGGGGTCGCGTAATCTTGCAAGAAAGGTCGTTCATAACTGCTTAAGATGCTTCAAGCTGCGAAAGTCTACTCAGACGCAACTGATGTGCGACTTGCCTCTAGAGAGGGTGAGGTTTCAACGTCCGTTTTCAAAGGTTGGCTGCGATTACGCTGGTCCTTTTTTACTTAAAGTTGAGATAGGGAAAATGCCACGGAAAGTTAAAGGTTACATTGCACTTTTTCTATGCTTTGTAACTAAGGCCATGCATTTAGAATTAGCCGGCGATTTAACGACTGAAGTGTTTATTGGCTGTTTGGATCGATTTATTTCAAGACGTGGAAAACCGGAGGAAATTTGGTCCGATAATGCGACAAATTTTGTCGATGCCAAACGTAAACTTCGCGAAATGTATCAGATCGCAGAAGCTCAACAACGAAGCACTGCTGAATTCACGACCATTGTGTCCTAGCCATGATGGAGAAATTGTGCCCTTACACCTGCCCATTTTTTAATAGGGCAGCCATTTACAGCGCGAGCATAACCTACCATCGATTCATCTGTAAACATAAATCCGCTAAAGCAATGGGAGAAAGTAAAACATATGGCGCAAGGTTTATGGAATAGATGGCACGTTGAGTATCTCACAAGCCTTCAGCAACGCAAAAAGTGGCAAAACGAAAAGACGCTCTTAGACCTTAACGACATCGTAATCATTCGGGAGACTAATGTACCTCAGTCGCAATGGACACTGGCAAAGGTTGTGAAACTTTTTTCAAGTCCTAGTGATGGCAAAGTGCGGGTAGTTGCAGTAAAAACAGCAAAAGGGGAGTACGTACGACCAATAACCAAGCTTGCCCTGCTGCCTTCGTCTGTAGGACTTGGGTCCTCCAGAGGTGGGGAGGATGTTCTGTAACTAACAATATTTATAATAATATTTATTATTTCGAGTAGGGTATATATTCTCTTATATTACTCTTCATAAATATGTAAATGTGCAAATACATTTCTCATCAATATACATATGTACATACATATGTATGAATGTTCGTAGGTACATGTATGTACATACATATTTGTGTAAGTATCTACATAGGTATGTACATAGGTGTGTACATGCGAATGTTCTAGTTGTCATGTTTTAATACAGTTATGTACGGTAATATCAGCCCACTGGGTCACCTGAGGTGTTCATAATTTTATTTCTCACTTTTACTTTTGTATTCGCTACGAAAACACATGCGCTGAAGTTTAATAAAGTTTTGTTAGTAAAAAAGTAAAACCTAATTCGTTTAATCTACAGTCCGCTGGTTTTAGTTATCGAACACAAAGGTATACACTTTTTTTTATTATTTTTTCTAATCAACTTCATTTAACAATCACTCATTTCAAAAATACTATGTATTTAAAGTTATAGAAAAAAAATATTGTTTAAAAAGTTATTGAGTTGTATGTCTCTCCTGTATAATTTGAAAAAAATGACTTACGACCTTTTCTTATGAAGCTAACTTTTATAGTAGTAGTTAACTTTTATAACATAATTACAATGAAATGCAGAACTTCCTCAAAATCGAAGCATGCTTTAACATTTGCGTTTGTTTTTGACAATTTAGTATTTTTTAAATTTAGAATTGTTTTACATATTTTTCATATGTACAGTTTGCAGGAAAAAATTTTTACAAGCATAAAAGTGTACCTTTTTAACTGAACGTTGTTAATTAAGTGGATTTGTATATATATAAATTGTTTTTTTTTTTTACATATCATATAACACATTTATTAAACAAGTATTTATAAAATACGAAAACTGTTAAAAATTTCTGAAAAACAACTTCAAGTTATCAATAAAAAAGAAAATAATCTATTAATGTCAATGTCAAGAAAATGTTTTTACCCGGCATTTCAAAATAAAAAAGTTTTTTCTAAAATAACAACTTAAATACTAACTTTTGGCTTTACCGCGATGACGTGGCGCTGTCAACGGTACTTTTTCTATTACATAATTCAAATTCCTTGGGATCGAGCAGTGTGTGCATTTCCACATAAAACGCAGTTTGTAAAAACTTTTTTTTGACACTGATCTAAGTGGTTTCTTTTGTTTTTCATATTTTCATTACAAATTTTTCGTTTGTGGTTCTGTTATATGACTGCTTATGCATAACATATAAGATGAGTAAAAGGTGTAAAGGTTTTTAACTACTTTACTTCATTTTATTTACATTGGAAGATTCAAAACGAACATTTTTGGGCTTGTAAAAACATTTTCTTGACAAACTGTGTGTGTATCAAGGCACATCAAATAGGTAGCCGCAGCAAACTTTTTTTTTTTAACTTTTTTCATATTTTATTTTAATTTGAATTGTCAAATTTTGAATTTCGTTGTGATAAGAATGCTTTCAGTACAATTCAAGGTAGTTGATAAAATATTTTTGAAAGTTTAGCTTTTAAAAGCAAAAACAAAATATACAGAGCTCAAATTTTTTTTTCAATTTTTCTACTGCTGCTACCTATTGAATGTGCCTTGGTGTGTATATTGTTTACTATGTATAAACATATATATAATACTCATATATTGGCAGTAACCTATTTGCGCATTGTGTAAAAATTCAGCAATCAAAGGGAGATAGTTTTAGTGTAAATGTACATACGTTGTGCGCATGCGCAGGTTTTACATGTATTAGTATCTGTGGATACATGTGACAAACACATAAAAGCGTGTTTTACATATCTGAAGTTGCGCCAAAAAATAAATTTTAAGAGTGTTGCTTCACTGTGGGGTGCTTATACCCTTTTTTGACGAGTATACTTATACAAAATAAAGTGTGCTGATAAAGTATTAAATTTTTATTTTGTAGCTCCTTGGAAATAAAACAAAACGATTTGATAAGCAATTTTTTATATGTTAAAATTTAATCATTGACTATTCAACTAAAGAGAAAAAACATTGGCCCCTATTATGAGCTGCATTCGATCTTCGACAGCGATCGAAATTTCTGATCGAACGAATATCCATTTGGTATTATGACACTCATTCGATGAAGATTGGCGCTATTGTGAATTTCAATCATTTTGATGGTTCACGATAGTATACATCTGTCAGATAGTGTCAAAACTAAAAGCGATTTGTTTACAAAGTGAAAAGGGCAAAAAGCAAATACTTTATAAATAAAGAAAATATAAATAAAAGTTTAAATAAAATATGACTTCGACTGATGAATTTTCGAGAATATAATTTAAAAGCATATGCTTTTTGTCAAATGAACTATAATTAAAAATAAAAAATAAATATACGAAAAATTTTGAAACGATAAAAACAATTTAGAGTTTGGCAACTAATTTTTGGCTACGCCACTGGATTTTCTTTTGAATTCAAGTGTCATTTTTGACTTACGTTTACTCGGTTTTCCTTTTCTAATTTTATATATCTGTACTGTAATGTTTGCTGACTGCACTTGCTCATACTGCCAATATATGTATGAGTATTATATATATGACTATAAATAAGAAAACTATTAGCTAACTTATATTCAACTAACTTTAATTTAGCAGAGTCGAAAAATTTACTGCCGCCTAGGACATCACCATGTTAAATTAATCAGTTGGCTCAATAAGAAATAATCCAATTATCAACAATAACTAGTTGCGAAATATTTAGCTTTAAAGGCATTAAAATTAGCTGATTTGCCGGCAGGGTATTTACAGCGAGTATACCGTAAACGAAAATTTATCAGTAATTACACCATTCTGCGAACTTAATAATAATAATAATTTGGCGCTTACATTATATAACTCAGTGTTTGGCCGAGCTTCTCCTACCATTTGAGGTGGGCGCCTTTATATTTTACCGCAAATGGAGGGACCTACAGTTATTATGCCAATTTCGAACGGCAGATATATTTATGAGAAGCTTTTATACCGCTATTAAAAAACCCATTTTCTATGATTTAGATTTTACTTGCCATGGCTGAGACTCGAACCTCGAACTCACCGGTATGCCGAGTTATAGCACGCACCGCTACCCACTCGACCACAGCGGCCTTAAACTTAAAAATTTCAAATATAGACCGCGAAAGAGGCAAATCAATATGTGTATTTTCAAAACAGTCACAACTCAAAAAATCTCAAAAATGTTCAGGAGAGGCAAAACAAACAGTCTCTACATTAATGATGATAATTTTATAATCATACTTTTCCAGTAAAAGAAGATAGTAACTATGAAAACATTTCTGGAGCAGTTTGGGAAGTATTCCGTGAATTAGTTTATGTGGAAAAAGGATTTACAATATTTTTTTTAATATCCAAGAGAAGTAAAAAATTGTATGTAAAAATGGTTGTAATATTTTAAACGTACTTTTCCAGTAAAGAAGATAGTTACGTTGAAGAAATTTTCGAAGCATGTTGGGAAGTATTCTGGGAATAGGTTTATGAGATAAAAGCGATTTTAAAAAATTTTGAGTTGTGACGGTTTTTGGTTTAGGGTGCGATATGTGCATACATATGTATATATTTACCAAGTAAAAAAAATCCTTTGTTTACCTTGACAGTGGTGGCCGCATTAGGTGTAATACCTTCCTGAAGGGGTAGAAGCGATGGTATCAGCAACGTCCTGGAGTCCCATGTCAGTGCCACTTCAAATTTATTTAATAGACTGACAATATAGCTAAGAAAAAGAAAGAAGAAGAAATGCTGTTTGTAGATATTTTTCGATACTTACTTACTTTACTACACACCTTCTTTTGCTATTATTTTGCGAATTAATGTCACGAAACAACAATCCTAAATCATCTAATTTCATTATACCAAGAGGAGCAAAAGGATTGATCTCACGAACAGTCACCACATGCGCCAACATATCACACAACCATTGTGGATCTAAAAAGTAGTAATCACGTAGCGTGGCGTCATCATAGTGCAAAACAACGCCGTTATCATGCAAAAACATTGTGGCTTGATTAAGCTCTGCCGCGTCCCGAAAGCTTTTGTAGTTATGCAAGCGCATTTCTTCGGTGATGACTTTTCTATACTCATCCGCATCGAGTACTGGATCAACACCAGAGCTGCGTAAATTACAAGCAACTACATTGACCACATCCTCCAAGGCTATGTAACTTGCAGGTATCTTTTGCAATAGGAGTGGTTCTTTCGATCCAGGTGAGCGCAACATAAATGCCGTGTCATAAATAATATTGGCCAACAATCGTATGTTATGCAGCGTGCTGTTAATAGAATTCGATAGCAATTTATTAAGAAACCTATAATAATGTATGTACATATTTATATAATAGAGTACAGATAAGAGATCGGTAAATTTACTTTTTCAGCTCTGTAACAAATACCCCTATGATGTATGGAGACTAGCAGGAGAGACTGTACGGTGTATGTTCGCGTAGGAAGTCAAGAGCGATACACTCAACCTAGTAGATTCACAAATGGTTCGATACTGAATGGCAGAGTTGAAGAAGTCGTTTTCTCGCCAGACCGCACTCTGACCGCTTATTTAGGCTTCCGAATTATTGTATTGTCTTTCAGGCTGAGGTTACAGCTATTAAGGAGGCTATGTACTTCAAACCAGTTTTATATACAATTAAAGTAAAGCTGTAAGCGATATCTATAGGAGACTTCTAAGAAGAACAGGATAAACCTCATTTGGTTTCCCGGTCACATGTACATAGAGAATAACGGTTTAGTAGACGAACTTGCGTGAAGTGGTACGACCAAGTAGCTTTTGAGGGATTTTGTATTTAATACTAACAATATAATAATAATTAGGCGCTTACACTATATATCTCAGTGTTTGGCCGAGCTTCTCCTACCATTTGTGGTGTGCGTCTTTTATGTTGTACCAAAAATGGAGGGACCTACAGTTTTGTGCCGGCATATCGAGTTATAGCACGCATAGAGTAGTACTTGTAAAAATTATGAGGAGTAGTGGACGGTTCTTCATCTTCTGTGTAAACATTCGAAATTCACACCCGGGCGGCCTTGGGTTACCATATCACGATTTTTAGACCTTTTTCGCTGAAGAAGGCAAGCTTTATAAATCTTCTTCTTTTATGCCGCTACAACCGTTTGTCGGTTTGAACCGAGACCAAAAAGCTTCGCCAGTTTCCTCTCTCTTTCGCTAGGTTTCGCCAATTATTCACACCAAGACAGGTTCTTCTGCACTTGGTCCTTCCAGTGTGTTCGTGGGCGCTCTTGCCTCCGTTTCCCATGTTGCCCATCCATGGGTGCGGATTCGAAGGATTTTTTCACCGGAGCATCATCATTCATACGAACGATATGGCCAAGCCATCGCAATCGTTGCATTTTTATGCGCTTTACTGTGTCCATATCATTATACAGCTAATACAGTTCATTATTCCATCTTCTAACGCGAACAGGACCATAAATCTAGCGAAGAACATTTCTCTCGAAAGCCCCCTAAGCCGTCTCATTGCTGTTCAGTATCGTCCATGTTTCTGCGCCATATAAAAGGAAGGGCATAATGAGCGATTTGTAGAACGAGATTTTCGTTCTTCAAAAAAGGGCTCTGCTCTTCAGTTGCCTACCGAGTCCAAAGTAGCACCTGCTGGCAAGTGTTATTCTTCGCTTGATTTCGAGACGTTATTGGTGGTATTAATGCTGGATCCAAATCCTTGACTACTTCAAAGTTGTAACTGCCTACAGTGACGTGGGTCTCAGTACGCGAGGATTTTTTGTTTGTTGCCACAAGGTACCTTGTTTTGTCCTCATCCACTGCAAGACCAACCTATTTTGCTTCCTTCTCTAGACTGGCCCTGTTGTTAAGGCCAACGATGTCAATATAATCCGCATACGCCTGCAGCATCGTACATTTGTTTTAAATAGCGCCACTGCGATTCAGATTAGCAGCTCCAGCATCAGATTGGAGAAGTTGCACGAAAAAGAGTCACCTTGTCTAAAGCCTCGTTTGGTCTCGAACGGCTCGGATAGGTCCTTCCCAACTTGGACGGAGCTAAAAGGTGTGCTCAACGTCACTCTTTATAGCCATATTAGTTTAACAGGCATTCCAAATTTAGACATGATGTCGTACAGGCAGCTTCTTTTCGTGCTGCCAAAAGCGGCTTTAAAGTCGACAAAGAGATGGTGTGTTTCGACTTGTTTATCTAAGGTATTTTCCAGGATTTGACGCGCTGTGAATATCTGGTCAATGGTGGATTTACCACACTGATAAAGTCCAATCAGCTGGTTCATATACGGCTTCAGTCTTTCACACAGTATCATTGATAGAACCATGTATGCAATATTTAGAAGGCTTATCCCACGGTAGTTGGCGCAAACAGCGGGATCACCCTTCTTATGGATTGGACAAAGTACACTGAGATTCCAATCTTCTGGCATATACTCGTCCGACCAAATTGTGCCTAAAAGCTGGTACGTGCTTGTTCTGGGCTCCTCTTCTTGAAACGGGTCCTCGGAATTCAGTAGCGTTGGGAAGTGCTCTTAACGTCTGTCACCATATTTCCATACCCGTATTTGCAAGAACCAGCCCCGGTCGTGAAAACACTTGTTTGCTGCCTAATTTTTGATAGAATTTCCGGGCCGCTTTACTGCTTGCTAGCATCTCAAGCTCTTCGCACTTTGCTTTATAAATATTTATCGCATATAAAAAAATTTTTATTTTAACTAAAATTCATAAAGTTACTACTACCTTTTATAAAAAGTATTTGAAAGAATTACTACATATACATGTTTGTCTGCATACGAGTATTTGATTTCTATGTACATACATATGTATGTATGTACACATGTGCCTGATTGTTCATATTTATCAAAGTGAGTGCACATTGATATAATTTACTAGTTGAAGTGGGTTGTAAAAGAAAAAAGTGAATTTAAATTGTACTCGTATAACGTTGATGTGACCAGTTTAAATAGTCATTTAGTTTTTGTTCCATATACATACATCTGCTAGTAACAAATGCCGCCAATCTGTTCCTGGCAGCAAGTGGTGCGGTACTTTTATTTTTTCGTTGTCAGAAAAACATTCTGAATATTAATATTGCACCTCTAAGCAAAGGAAATAAAATGTGAAAGTGTTCCAATTTTATGTAACAGCTTTTTTAGTTCTGAATATGTAAACTAATTATTCTGCGTGTCTCACTTAAACAATTTTTCATAATGCAACACATTTTTAGACAATAAATTACGATTTATTATTGCCAAAAAAGCAACTATGTATGTACGAGTATGGTGTAGAGATTATCCCTTAACAAGGCATGCACTACAAGAATGATAGATAACAAGATTACGCAGATACTGACGTCAGTGCAGCGCCTTAAGAGAAGATGGCGGCGCAAAGTAGATAATGAGAAAACAGAGAGTTAAGCCACTTTTACATTGAGCGGGCCATTTAAAGTTTCACCGTTTCATTCCGATATTTCTCCATGATTTCTTAATATTTGTGAACATAAGTAAGCAAAACCTAAGCCTTGAACTAAATTAAAGTGCAAGCATACATATGCAAACAAAAAACACAAAAATAAATTAGCAAATATTGTCACTTAAAATTTTAAGTACTTGAACCATGTGAAACACATGCAAGGAAATGGCTTGTTTACAAAAGGTACCGACGTCACATCTGTCAAGTTCGGCAAAGTAAGGGTACCCTGGAATGCGTCATCTTTAGTTTGCTGCATCGTGCATGCACTAAGGTTTTCTACTGAATATATCGTACTATTTATATTTTTACGTATACGCATGTAAATTTAAGCCATTCAGTAACGCGGGCTTAATTGTTAGCAATAGGGGTTGTAAAATAAAGAAATTTATAAAGCAAAAATAACGATGAAATGAAAACTGCTATAGATGTTTTTCGTAAGACAAATCAAGTTTGTTGTGGCAGCTACCTTTTCTTATAATCATATGAAAATTTTCGTATTTTTTTAAATTTCGTTCAACTGTAATTGATTTGGGCGTGCAGTAAAATTTAAATTTAAAAATTTATGTGTATTTGACATTTAGATTTCTGGAGGGGGTGGGGGGTTCGAGGAAGCGGTCGCCAACCCCCCACCACAGTATCCACCCACGGGAAACCCTTATGCTATTTTACGCTTACCGGCAGCTAATCTCTATGGAGTCGATTACTCGTGGTAGGCCAATTTTCTCTGCATCTGGTATAGCAATGAATTTTTCGCGTATGATTTGCTGCAACCCTTCTGCTTGTTGCGCAGAAAACGTTTCGCCAACTGCATCGAAGTGTGTTCCAACAATAATAACTGCAGAATTCGGTGCGCGAGCCTGAATTTCCGGAAGAAGGAAAATATATTGAAGGGCAGCATTGACTCCATATTTAAGAAAAATATTAGCTCTTACCTGGATATTCCCAAGCCATTGAAGTATTTCAGCAAGTCCTTTGTGTCCATCGGTTATCTTCCAAAGCACCAAATACAAACTGCGTTTTGATAAAAAATATTGATGTGTTGCATAATACCTTTGAAAAACGATATTTCATATTAACCCTAATGAGCGAAATCTTACAATGAATCAACCTACTCTTTTTGGCCACCAAAGTCCCAAGTTCGGAACATTACAGGTCCATGTGAACCAGGTGATTTCTTGCGCTTTTCACATATCCAAGTGCCGATATCAACCCCAACAGTTGAAATATTTGCGCAGCGATTCGACTTTGGTGTATTACGCGTATGACCCATACGTTTAGTCCAATGGTTTTCTGAGACACGTGGCTTCTGTGGGCCACCACCCTGTCGCAGCAAATCTAAGAGCGACGTTTTTCCTATGCCTTGTACACCAACTACCATCAATTTCATACGCGCATAGGTAACGGAATTTTCATAAATTGACTTTAAATAACCAATGATATCCATTGTTTTGTACTTCCTACTTTCGATCATCGATTTAAGTGGCTCCTGGATTAAACAGCCACGTGTGTTCAAATTCCACAAGCGCGAGAGAAGGCCGAGATGTGGTGGAAGATCAGTGATATTCACATTGCCACTTACGTTCAGTACGCTGAGACCACATAGCTCATGTAACGAAGTAGGGATTTCCTTCGCAATAGAAAAACAAAATCAACTTAAATTAAAACTAATATATTTTTCACAGTTTGGCTGACCTTTAAGCAATTATTACTAATATCCAGCATAGATAAATTCGGGAATATCAGCTTTGATTTTGTGACACCCACAACACTCCAGTCTGCATCTTCGGACTCGTTGAAGAGAGTCGTTGCATCGTCAGTGGAAAGTTGTATACGCGTCAAGAGATTATCGGCCAGGATAAGAGTACGCAACGACTCAAGCCTTAAATGACGCCGATGTCGACACACACTCTTAAGTACTATGCTGCGAAACGAGGCTTTTCCACTCAACACAGGCTTTGAAAAATTGGAAGCTTCTTCCGTCGTCATAATTGCGGAACATTCGACTGAGCTGTAGCAGAGCAAATGTGGATCGAAATCAGCGGTAATTCGTGGCAAACTCGGCCAACAGGAGATCTCATTGTGACTTAGATCCAGTTGTTTCAGTGTTGAAGGATAGCTGGTGACGTGTCCCATCGATCTGCAATCATTTTTCTAATATAGCTTCCAAACTCTTGTTTATTATATACTCTTCATGCAAAAATATTAAGATAACATACCTTAAACTGTTGTATGACATATTGAGCCGTGTTAAATTGACCCCCAAGCAAGGCAACACTGCCGGGATGCTTGTAAAAAGATTATTTGCTATATTTAAGCTATTTAATTTTGAATCTCCTTCTTCCTTCTTGGGTTTATTCCACTTTAAGTCATTGTCAGTTATTTCTAACGAATAAGCCCAAATGTTACGATGTATCAAATGATGGCTGCTCAAATTACGGGGCTTAGGATGGTAGATTTCTGCAGAATCAACATTGGAAAATGGTTCTAATTCCAATTTTTCTAAATTTAATTGTGATGTTGAAGCCTACAGAGGATAGAAATATTTAAAACGAAACCTTAAAATATATTTACGAAACTAACTCACCTGCATCGGAGGTAACGGCAAGTCTTTCAATAAATTAAAAGCTATATTCAATTCACGTAACTTTGGCGCTTTCCACATATCAAATGGTATTTCTTGCAGTTTGTTATTCGAGATATCCAGAATAATAAGCGATGGCAAGTGGAATATTTCAGTCGGTATTGCGACCAGGCGATTATCCTGCATAAATAGCTCCTCAAGCACAGGACAGTAGTGTGTAGTTTTGCTGTTATTACGTACTTGCACAGGAAAATCTAAACTGGTAATTTTATTCTGCGCAATATTTAGATACCTATGTATATACATACATACATATACATATATTATGTACAAAATGGAACTCTAGCAATTGATTTGATAATTTAAAGGTGCTTACCTTAAGCTAACCAATTTAAAAATGTCTATCGGGAGGTTGGTCAGGTTATTATGCGAGAAATCAATACGAGTTATAGCAGTCAAAGCCACTTCGTTCACCATTGGGTGTCCCTGGAGTTTGGGGTTAAGTTGCAGAACCCCATCAACCAGCCAGCCAATACTACAATAAAGTTAAGTTCTATTTATTTTAATTGCTTTAATATTACGATAACATCACAAATCTCATTTGAAGAAGTACATAAAGAAGTTTAATTTATTAGGCAATCATTATACTAACCGCACGAATGACAATTGAACGCTAGTATTGTTATGCCAATCAATTATGGTTGGCACATTGGGAAACATTGCGCTGTACGATATATGTGTCGCCGATGGTAGAAACACATTTACCTCAACAGGTGATGGTAGACCCTTTCTGTTAATTTTATAATCTGAATCGGGATGAACACGCTTTGCTAATAAACGGCTCAATATCATCTCGTCCTCGGAATTAACGGCGACACTCAATGCTGTACCATTAATATCATGGGCGCTATATCTGAAAAAAAAAATTATGAATACTTTCACTGTTATACACATTAAAGTACTGAATTACTTCAAGAGCAATTCAAGCATCGGCAGAGAACGCTGTTTGCATGCCTCTGCAATGGGCACATTACTCAGTCCATAGATTTCTTCAACACACTTTGGATCATGATGATCTTCCACGGGTTTAGCCAAAATATTTGGGTTGGCACCATATTGCAGAAGTAATGTTACCACATCAACAAAACCACCCCGTACCGCTGCCAAGAGAGCGGTCTCTCGAGCTGCACCACACAGTAAATTCAAATTAATGGGACACTTTTCACACTCAGTAGCCTCCTAAAATATTAAAATGCAGGTTATCACATGAATATCCCCGTCTCTTTTGCCACTTACTTTGACCAGATTTTCACCATCACTAGATATATTCAATTTAGCCATAATTGCCTGAATACCAAATGAAATACGTTTCCGGGTTGGCGTAATGGGAGTACTGCTGTTACTACTTCCACTATAAATACTCTCCTCGGCAATGATACCTTCAACGGCGCTACCAGCACTTCCTACATCGCCCATGCTTAAGGTTTTGTAGCATTTCACTCGCCACTTCAGTAGTAAACTTACCAAGGATTTATTTCCCAGCAAGCTAGCAATATATAATCCTGTCTGCCCAGTAACATCTTGATCATTCGGATCAAATGGTGAGCGCCACTCCCAATGGCCTTCTTCATCACGATATGTGACATACAAATGCTCTGGATAATTGAAGTTTATGAGCAATTCGAGTAAATGGATGTGCCCGTTAATGCAGGCAGCATGGAATGGCAGCCAATGCTCTACAGTGGATTGCTACGAAGAAATTTTGGAGTTAAGCATTTTATACTATGCATATATGTATGTATGTATGTGTATACTCGCAGCCAGTAATTGGAGGAGAAAAAGAAGAGATATCTCCAAAACGATAAATCCATTACTCTTACAGAAGAGCGTTTAACGGTATTACGGTATTTTAAAATAATCAACGAACAACATAATTGCAAAAGTGCTTAGCACTTTTTTATCATGAATTCAGTACTCTTCTGAAAGATTTTTAGACAATCTTGGATTATTTTTATTTGGGAAGGCTCGTCGAAAGGAGGACAAGTTCTTGCAGTTAACTCGTACCATAAGTAGGAGTACGAAAAGTTTCTTCAGCGATCAAAAATGTTTGCTGAGCTTGGACACATACTCGTATATACATTTCGTCGTCCTGACAAATCTACATCGTATGCTACATTTTCTCCAAAGCTTCAGATAATGTTACTACTTAACAATATACTTAAATTGTAATATTTTTAGTGTTTTTAATTACAAATTTTAGTGTTTTGTCACATGTTACATTTGGCAAACTATGCCAGTATGACATTACATACGATAATAGTTATGTGATAAAAAACGATGTTGAATGTTTCGGAGACTACGTAAATATTAAAAACCGTATAACACCGTTTGCAATATTTTAAATAGTTAAGTCAAATACAAGCATTATAAACTCAATTAGACCCAATTTCTGCATACGACATTTATTTATCTGGGCGACAATTTATGAATAAGTTAGTACTTGTATTAAATCAGGAAATCGTTGTAGCATTAGCTTAGCTATGTTATAGTGACCATGATGTACAGCAGCGTAGAGTGGTGAATATCTAGTGACAGCATGTGAACGCCCATCAGCGCCTGCGTCCAGCAGACGATTCGTTATGCTCTCATATCCCGCTTGCGATGCTCTGAAATAATAAAGACAAATTTATATTTTCCACACATTAACACTTTACATATAAGTATATATTAAATAATAACATGCATTTCTACTATTGTGACAAAAACGCGAGCTATCGAACGCTTCAGCTATAAAATTTAAAACTAACAGTTTGTGAATAGAACGTCTAAAAGTACGCTTTCTTCGCACGTTCGTTCATCTAAAATATATGTATATATTAAGGTGATCCTAATTTTTTTATTTCGATTTTCCAAAATCGGAACACAGGTTTATGTGAGGTTAGGGTAAAAAAATATTTGAGAAGAATTTTTGTTCGATCGGTTGAGAATTGCCGTGCCGCACGCGCTTTTAAGTTTGTGAGAACGAATTGGTGCAAAATGGAAAGAACAACACTTGTAACTACTCAGGAGTCACTGGTACGAAGGTAAAATGTATGAGCAACCCTATTATTTTTGTGTTCCCAATATTTTTTAAAATAACCTTAACCTCCATCGACAACCCTTCATGTAGTCCCCATAAAATAATAACCAAATTTTCACGAAAATTTACACACAAAAAAGTTTGTATTGATGTTATTAATGTATAAAATATTAACTAATGATATACATTAAACTCACTTTTTCAAAACTCGGATACTTTTTGCGATAATCAGCGACAACTTGAATATAATACTGGTTCTCTTCTTCATTCCTGCACAATATTTTATTAGAATCCTCCATCATTTCCACGCCTCTTTCGGCGGTATCATTTACATCATGAATTTCGCTGACAATTTTCGATGCTCGCGGATAATGCTCGAGCTGGGGCCACGTTTCCCGTGGGAATCTTATAAAATAAATACGAACTATCGTCATCATCATCTTCTGCAGTTCCTTCTTCCGATTCTTCTTCAATTTCTGGTTGGACTAGGGGTGGCTAACTCAGCTAAATTTCGCGAGTTGACTCAATAACTGAGTCAGCTCAGTGAGGTAGCTCAGTGAGGTAGCACAATTGAGTTACGACCCATTTCATAATTGTGTCGCTCTGACGGCAGCACTGTTATCGTGGAAAGGTGCACGTTTTATAATTAAAGTGACAGCACAAGTGATAACGCACCAAAAGGAAACATTTTCGCGCTAGTTCTTATTTTCTGTCATTATTTATTCTCACCATAGATAATATCTATGATATGCAACTTCCCTATTTTGCCTCATAGGTTTTGGGCTGGAATCAAGTCCCAATCATGGGCTGGCACGCAAAAAGGCTCTTAAAATCAAAGCATTTTTATTTGGCTAAAAAAGCTAGTTAATGTTATTGTTTGGCGAAATACGTGCTGAAATCTTTAACCTGAGAATTAAATTTAATACTCGTATTTTAGGCATTTACATGCAAATATTGAGTATTATTTTAAAAAGGTGTCCGTAAAACTTTATTTCTAAGTGAACACGCATGTTCATCACATTTTTATAATTATTTGTTTTATGCATGTTTAAAAGCTGTTATTAAACATTTTTGCAAAATATGAATTTCTCGTATTTTATAATTGTGGTCATGTTGATTTCATATATTTACTTCTTATTCTTATTTTTATTGCGTTTACATTTATACTGCTTGCATACATCAAAGATGGCGTAAAAACTGCAAAATCTCCAAACCTGCAATAAAAAAACTCCAAAATGGCGTTTCTTACAGAGTGTCTGTCCACAAAACAAAGAGCTTTGTATCAGCTCATCTTTGATTCTCAGTGCTGACACACTCATCGACTCGCCGCTCAGTAAGATTGCTGAAATTTATAACTGAGCTACTGAGTCAGTGCTGAGTTACCCACCTCTAGATTGGACTTCTTTTTTATCTTTAAGGTCTTCTTCTTTATCATCTGCACAAATAATACCAACATTTTCCTCTTTATATCACACGAAACATCTAGATCAAAGAAGGCGAAAGCTACAACCTCCTCCACCAGATACCACAAATGTCTGATAAACTTTGTTACCATTGTTTTCGGCAATTTCTTATCCAAGGCTGCGTATGAGTGAAGTGCTTTCAAAAAATTTAACAGTTTCCGTACACCCCTACCAGACTTTTACGTATAAAAGGTTAATTAACACGCAGACATCTCGAATTACATTTAACTCTGATTTTGTCAGTTTAAATTCGCTTCTGCACACAAATATTTTTAAAGAGTAATTTGCCTTGGAGATTACCGTGCGTGGGGAATGGGTAAGAGTTCTTTTAACTTGTTACGGCCAGGGGATCCCTTCAGGGAAGAGAACAATCAACTCCAACAGTTCCTTATAGTCGTCGCGGCGTGGTCTTTTCTGTAGTGGGGCCATGCAAACAGCAATTGTGTCATTTGACGCAGTTATTAAACTCGACGCTACAATCTCATCGATCACTCCAGTTTTAAATTCAATTTGATCGATTTTTTCCATATTTGCTGGAAACGACGAAACAGAGACACATCTGGCGCAGAAGTTTTGCCAGCTTTATCTTCGAACACTGCTATAATTACCAATCAGTAGATTCTGGGTGTCAAAATACGAACGGGATAGAAAGAATTGATTGTTCACTATTTTGGTAAATTTTCGTGAAAGTTCAGTTATTATTGTATGGGGACCCCATGAATGGAGGTTTTTCATACATTTTACTTTCCTACGGTTGACTCTTGAGTAGTTACGAGCGTTTTTCTTTCCATTTTGCCCCAATTTCGTTCTCACAAATTTTAATGCGTGTGCCATTCTCGATCAAAAATTTATCTCAAACATTTTTTTACCCAACCTAACACAAAACTGACCTCCGATTTTTAAACATATGAGTTTAAAATTCACCCATACTTTAATATATGTATATTGTGAGGACAAAATATCTAAATGAAATTTAGCCCACACAAAACTCCACTCTCCTCACCAAACGCCAGTAAACCGACTCAACAACAACACCAAGGGCACCGTTCGTACTGTACGTGCGGAATGACGCCAAAATCACGCCATCTGCGAGCAACGGTAGAATCACGCCACTCACAGTATAGCAGCAGAGCGACGCTACCCTGCTGATCGCAAGTTCTCACAACATTCAGCATCATCCTACCGTTGTCAACATGTTGCTAAGATAGCCAGCAACATGAGCCTCATTGCCTATAAAAGGAGTAACACAGCAGTACACTGGACAGTCTGCACCGGGCTACGCGTGTGGAAAGACATTGTTTGCGAAGTGTTTGTCTCGTTCAGGGTTGACTTCTCAAGCGAGGCCAGCACTTTCGGAAGCAAGAACTCGGGCTAGGCGGGAGTGGGTACAGGGTTTTATCTCATGCCCATCTCCTTGTCGACGACCGTGTTCACATATATCCACACCGCAGCTACGGTGACCCGCGCGCCAACGACAACCGATCGTTATTCGGCAGCGTCACACCGCCGTGACTGCCAACCATAACCGCAGTACCAGCGCGCCCAAGAGCCGCCGAGAACACCGTCTAGAGTAGCGGAACCCAGGAGCGACGGCAGCATACCAGTCAGCGTGCCCAAGCAACGGCAAGCGCGGCTTACACCGAGAGTAGCAGCGTAGCAGAATACAGTAGCGATAGACATCGCCGTGGCTTACACCGAGTAGCAGCGTAGCAGAATACAGTAGCGAAAGTGAGACATCGCTGTGGCTTACACCTAATAGCAGCGTACCAAAATACAGTGAGACACCGCCGTGGCTTACACCGAGTAGCAGCGTAGCAGAATACAGTAGCGACAGTGAGACATCGCCGTGGCTTACACCGAGTAGCAGCGTAGCAGAGTACAGTAGCGACAGTGAGACACCGCCGTGGCTAACACAGAGTGCGCCCAAGTAACGGCAACCTCACATCGATTCCCAGAGGGACGCCAGTACCGGCGCAGCGAACTAGCGCGAGCGACCACCAAGACACCTATAGAGCGTCAGCACTACCATTATTGTAATCAGATTGAAGTCGCTCTTTTGTATTGTTATTTGAATAGTCCCATAATAATAAATTTATTGTAAACGAACCCTGGAAGAGGCAAGTATACCCCGGCATAAGAGGCAAGAAGCACGGGGCAAGAAAAGTATCGTTACAATATACATATTAAGAATCCTTATATCCCCCTTAAGTCTACGACTACTATTTATTTTCAAAATTGAAATCCCGACTTGCGAGGAATAATTTTAGCACTAATGATTAAGAGAAGTCAACTGTAAACATCAACGCAAACTTTGATTTGCTCCATGCTAAAAAATTCTCTTTTTTAAATTTGGTTTGAAGTTAAACATTTTCATTTGTTTTAGCCCTAAACAAAAAATTTGAAAATTGCATTTGTCGAGTTTTAATAAATTTTGTACCAAATTTGTGGTATTTTTTATGTACATATACATATATTTAAGTGCATAAGTCGTTGAAATCCATTCTTGCAAAATGCAAAGTGCAGATCAATGAAAATCGCTAAGTATCTATCGTTATTGTAACTAATTATTGTGATTTAAGTTTGTATCAAATTAAAAATTTTGTAATTTCCATCTATCGATGTATTATAAAAGATTGGAAGTATTACGTTTGCACCCTCATATCTTAGTTAAAAATATATTAAAAAAAATAAATGTCCAATTAACGCTTTTGTTGACATCTCTAAATTTCTGCACCTGCTGCCCTTCCGTAGCTTTGAGAAATGCCACTCGACAATCTTCATTAGATCTTAAGCACAAAGTTTATTTAAAAAATTGCTTTTCAATGAAATTCCCTTTACATTTACTTGGAATTCACTCATAACAAAGTTAATCAAATAAAAATAATTTTACCATCCACAATGTATTTTAAGAATAGATTAGTAAACGTGAAATATATAAAATAAAACAATATTGAGCTGATAACAACTAAATCACTTAAATTAAGTTTGTTATTAATATTTCGGCTAATAAAGAATGATGAGTGTAAAAAATTAGAAAAAGTAATAGAGAAGTTTTCAAGAGGGGGAAGCGAAACAAATGAAGAAATTTATTCACATAAGTGTAATTGAGAAAACAGTAAGACCGGGTCGTATTCAAAATCAAAACCAAAGGTTTAATTTTTTTGATGGTTTTGCCATTGCAAATTATATTGAAAAGCTCAAACTAATATCACTCTTATGTAAACCATTTTTGCATAAAATCATAATATGTACCGATTTCTACAAAAAACATTTCGTTATTGCGCAGTTTATATTCTACCACCAATTACCTACTTATAGGTCTATTCTAGCAAGGGAATAAAATTTACTGGGGTATTAAAATTTACCATTCAGTAAATTTTGTAACCATTTTGTATTCTACGCTCGTTGTAACCAGGTAAATTTTGTGACATGTGAAAGAGGAGGTAATAAAAAACAGTTGTTTAGTTTTGTTAATTTTAATAGAAACCTAAAGCGAAAATGTTCCTTCAATTTTAACTTATAGAAATTCTTTAAGATAACGAAAATGTTCAGGAAGACACGTGTGAATTGTTTGCGAGAAACTAATTATTTAAATAGGAAGAACAAATTTTCCGAAAAACTTATTTGCTTTCATTGATTTATGT
This sequence comes from Philophylla caesio, assembly GCA_963971545.1. Taxonomy (NCBI): domain Eukaryota; kingdom Metazoa; phylum Arthropoda; class Insecta; order Diptera; family Tephritidae; genus Philophylla; species Philophylla caesio. The sequence goes on along the minus strand of OZ020604.1, from coordinate 221,870,041 downwards.
ATGTTTATTTACGTGTTTATGTCAAATTTGATACCTCTCATTGTCAAAATGTGAGATGTTGTCATTGTTTCGAAAAACTTTGTAACCATTACTCTAGAATAACAAATTCAATTTCGGGTGTTATAAATACGTAACAAAATTTACTTAACCAGTAACAAACATAATAGGCCTATTAGTGTACTTTTCTACCATCTTTTCGCAAAAGGAGATTACATTTTGCCCCATTTCTACTTCCTTCGTAAATGCAACCTTTTAAATTGAATCATGCTATGAAATTATAAAAAAGTGCTTTACTCATTAATTACTAGCGACACCTGTCTTAATTGTAGTCAATTACTCATTTTATTATTCTGCACGTGGGTGTCTTCATCGCCGCATTTGAAGTGAGTATACTAGTAATTCAGAAAATCTCTTCATATAAAGACAATTTTTCTGTGGGTGTTAGTTCAGTTAGCTACCCAGTCAGTTTGTTCCCAGTAAGAACACTCTCCGTTAAATAACGTATGATATACCAGAGAGCTCTATCAGAGGATTCAGGTAAAGTTTCTATGAGATTCTTTAGGCCAAGTTGACAATTCTACCCGAAACTCTTACATTTCATCTCTTTCTAACTAATGAAATATAGCGGTATAAATACCCGAAATAACGGCTGGAACTGCAGTTTCGGTTAGTCGTGTCTTGTAGGGTTGTGAACAAAAGTTGTATTACCCCGATACGGCAACGCCAGGACGCGCTCTTAAAATTTTCCATGCTAACTGCTTAATTTTTTATATTTTATTAAAAAAGGTATTTTAATATTGTTCTTGATCATCACCAAATGTGCACATATCAATATTCTACTAACTTAGATAAGTACTTGACTAAATATCAGGAAAATAATCTTTTCAACAATGGAGACGGGGGCGAGCACGGCCCTATGCCAAGGCAAAAAATAGAAGCAGAACCAGCATAAGTAGATGGGGCACTATACCAAAAAAAAAGGAAAACTGGACAATACACAATCAAACTACAATTCTGCGGAGGTAAAAGAGTCTCACGAACAGCCAAGTATGTAAGTGGAACTATAATTACAATTTCAACCACAAAGGGCCTTACACCATATATATAGACAAAATCAACAAGAACGAGAAACGAAAACCAAAAAATGCGATAACAGTTTCAAAACTCATAAACCTACATAAAATATAAGACATTGACAGTGTAACAAATATTGGAAATGGACGATGCAAATTAAATTAAAAAAATGGAAAAGCAGCAAACGATTTTTGCAAAAACCAAAATTTTAAAAATCAAAAATTGGTATAATCTTCGATATCCCGACGGATGTTTCGGAAGAAGAGTTAATAAACGAAATTGCATCACCAGTACCGATGTTGAAAGTGATAAGAGTAATGATTATTCATCCCCACGGAAATTGCATACGCCTACACTAAGATTAAAGTAAAGCACTACTTTAATTTGCACAATGCTACCGCTGTTTTAAATTCACCCATTTTGCACATCATTGCAAAAAACCAAAAGCGATCTGTCCGACATGCAGTGATGCACACGAAACAGACACAAATTGCATCAAAAAACAAAGTATTAAAATTAAAATAACTCGGACTTCCCAAAGCTTTCCAATGTGGAATCAAAAAAAACTATTAATAACACCAAAGAAGCTGCAAATATTTTGCACAAAAAATTGTCATATGCTAAAATCACAAAAACAAACAATAACATACTAAGAGAACAAAAAAAGGCAGAAAATACGATAAACGAATGGCAAAAAACAAACAAAGAAAATAGCTATGGACTACAACACACAAAGTTAGCATACACAAAAGAAATATACAAACATATACAAAAACAAGATGAAACGGCTACCAAAATCCTCGAAAACCCTTAACAACAAAATAATTAAAAATATGCAAAATATAAAAATAAGAAATAATCTCCAAGAATTCAACATAAAAATTGAAAGCTAATAAAAGACAACACAATAACGATAAATAGCAATAACAATGAATCCCAATTCAATCGCCAAAATCAAATAACTCTAAATAAAAAGAAACTTTAACAACTTACTAGAAGAAATTACAATAACAACAGATAGTAAACAAATGTGGAAAAAAATAAACTGTTTAAAAAAATATAACTGCCATAAAAAGATTAACTACTCCTGGACTAAAGAACAAAAAAAATATTTTTAAAATTAATAAATAACTCGACAAATACCCCCACCAAAAAACAAACAACACAATTGTTAAAGTTAAAATACACAGAAACTCATCGGAAACGAGGAACTAGAATTTCTGAAACAAAGAAAACGGGATTATGCTAAAGGAATCGACGGTTATCTTACCGGATGATCAATAATCTAATAAATGAAGAAAAAAAGAGCACTCTTCCAAATATTGGAAAATATCTGGAAAGAGGGACTTATACCAGAAGAATGGAGACACAATAAAAAATACCAATTTTAAAACCCAGTAAACACCCAGAAATTCTACAAAATTATAGACAAATCTCCCTAATTTCAACACTATGCAAAATCGCTGAAAATTGAAATGGACACAAAAATTTAACATAAAGACTTTCGCAAACGAAGATCAACAGAAAACTTCATCAATGACGTCATCAACACGGTGACACACTATAAGAACAGCGGAAACCATGTGGTAGGAATTTGCATCGATGTAAGAATTCGAAATACCGGAAATGACAACTAAATGGATTCAGAACATCCTTAACATTCTATTCAACCTATATACTACTAAATTGCACACAGTTACGGAGAACAACCATGTCCTCTTTCAATTCGCCGACGAATTTTTTTTATAATATCAGCCAACAGTGCGTGCTATAACTCGATACGCCGGTAAGTTCGAGGTTCGAATCTCAGTCAGGGCAAACAAAATCTTAAGCATTGAAAAAGTTTTTTCTTATAGCGGTCACCCCTCGGCAGGCAATGGCAAACTTCTGCTATTTCTGCCATGAAAAAGCTTCTCATTAAATACATCTGCCGTTCGGAGTCGGCACAAAACCATTTGTGATATAATATAAAGTCGCACACCACAAATGGTAGGAGAAGCTCGGCCAAACACTGATCTATATAGTGTATGCGCCAAAATTATATATATATATATATAAATATAATTAAAACAAAAATTAGAACAATTCTATAAAGTTTTCAATCAACTGCACCTACACATAAACTTTGAGAAAACTAATATTATTCATTTCAATAACAAAAAAAGAGGCAATAGGCGTACAAATCAACAACAAAAAACTAAATCAAGTTAACTCAATAAAATATTTAATGGATGTATAACACCACACATAGCCCTACAAATATACAAATCATTTGTAATATATCACATAACGCGCTACATAAATTCAAAAACTCAAACAACAAATACATCAGGAAATATTTAGGACTAACAAAATCAACACCCACCGATGTAGTATATCACATGGCTGCGAAATTGCCACTTCAATACAGACTTAAATTAACAGCAAAAGAATTAATAAAGGTATTTTCATATAGCTTTCAGCGAAAGAAACAATACTCAACCAACTAGACGAAACATCTAGCAGCTATATAAAAGTATTTCATGAATTTGAAAACATTATCATAAATGTATCTGCAATAGAAAACAATTACCTTAATACAAATAATATAACAATATCTACAGTTTTTTTAAGGACACAGCCAAAAATAAAGCTATGCTTCGGCTTGAAGATATGGATTGGACAATAACTGACACAATAAAAGAAATAAAAAGATTACTCACAATAAAATGGCAACAAGAACAGCAGATAGAAGGGAACATCTAGTTTTTCAATGTTTCCAACCATTACCAAATACCATCGTTCTATAAGGATTCAAATAAATTTAAACCAATACAAACAAAAAGGATCTGCAGAATACTAAGTGGACACACCTTTGGGAAATGCACAATGACAAGACTTAAGGTGATAGAAGATGACAAATTCGATGCTTGCAATTGCCCGAAAGATTTATCACACATTTCACATATTTGCCCTAAATGGGTGATATTGTCGAATTCATTGCTCTGATATATAAACGTTTAATGGTTTAAAGATTTGTGACGAGTTGTCGCCTCAACAAAGAAGCATTTATATATACACACCAGAGATCTGATTTGAGTGTGATCGAGCCTGTTCGAACAGCCGCGGCAAATTTGAGCACGAACGAACGCCATATCGGTAACCAAATGTTCGTTCGAGTGGCACACCCGAGAGCTGCTTTAAGCGCACTCGACTTTGTTCGATCACAATCGCTAAAAATCAAGTACAATCGAGTGCCACACTCAAAAACTACGTGCGCGACCGGGTTGCGCAATTAAACACCCGCAGATACATATGTACATAAATTTTCAAACTGATGTAAGCGCCTAAATGTGGCATTTTGTCTGAGCAAAAATGTACAATGGTGAAATGTAAGTGCGGTAGGTATGTATGTATATAGTACACTAAACAGGTCGAACTTACAAACACCTTAATGAATATGATGTCAATGTTAATTAACAAATTATGCAAATAGGTACTAGAATTGTTGCCTGGAATGCCAATGGTATTTCCAATCACTTATTAGAATTAGAACAATTCCTCAAAAACTCATGTATTGATATTGCACTGGTCTCAGAAACTCACTTAACGTCCAAATCTTTCTGCAAATTAAAAGGTTATGACATTATTTGTGCCAATCATCCAGATGAAAAAGCTCACGCAGGGTCAGCTATTATTGTTAAATCTAGTATAAAATACACTGTACTTGATCCCGTCAGGGAAAAATATCTTCAAGCTGCAATAATTAAAGTTGAACATGATGACACTGAGATAGCTATTTCTTCATTGTACTTTCCCCCACGATTTGCAGTCAAGTGTCATACTTTTATTAACTTTTTTGAAGCTCTAGGAACAAAGTTTATTGCAGGAGGTGACCTGAATGCAAAACATCCTTGGTGGGGTTCAAGGCTGGCGAATCCAAAAGGCAAAGAACTCTACAAGTGCATACGAACCAAAAAATTGGTTACCTTATCTACTGGTAAACCAACTTACTGGCCATCTGATATTAATAAAATTCCAGATCTGCTTGACTTTTTTGTAATTAATGGTATTCCTATGAACTGCCTGGCAATCTTTGACTCAAATGATCTTAGCTCTGATCATTCGCCTATAATATTAAACTACAATAATTTCATGCACTCCTATGCTAAAAAAAGAGGAATTTTTTCCAAATCTACAAATGTCAACCTTTTTCAAAAAGAGCTAGAACAAAACGCTAACTTGAAACTAAATATTAGTCTCAAAACATTTGAAGAACTAGATGAAGCTGTTGAAAATTTTAATAAAGCGATTCACGAAGCGGCAATCTTGTCGACCCCTGAAAGTAGGCAGGAGCTAAACCAAAATAGCAGCATTATAATCACAGTGGAGATCAGAAAACTAATACAAACAAAAAGAATTTTAAGAAAAAGGTGGCAAATCAGCAGGAATCGACATGATAAAACCGCCCTCAATACAATAACCAAAGAACTTAAACAACGCTTATTTGAATTTAAAAACGATTGTATACAAAATTACTTAAAATCTCTAGGCACAAAAAATGATGATTTCTCATTGTGGAAAGCCACCAAATATATTAAACGCCCAACCCTCAAAAATTCCCTGATCAAAAACTTAAATGGTGAATGGTGTCGCTCTGACCTTTCAAAAGCTGATGCATTCTCTATGCACTTAACGAAAATTTTCCAGCCTTTTAATCTTTGTACTGCAACAGACAATGATGAAATAAACGAATTCTTAGTTAGTCCCTGTCAAATGGATTTGCCCATCAAACCTTTCCATTCACACGAAATCGCTAACCAAATAATGACACTCAACAACAATAAAGCACCCGGCTATGATCAAATTAATGCAAAAGTTTTAAAATCCTTGCCAGACACAACACTCAAATATATAACACTTCTATTCAACGCAATACTTCGTTTACAACACTTTCCTCTCCAATGGAAGTGCTCAGAAATTATTATGATACAAAAACCGAACAAGCCAGAAGCTGAAATGAAGTCGTATAGGCCAATAAGTTTATTACCAACGCTCTCCAAAGTATTTGAAAAAATACTTCTTGGAAGACTACTGCCTGAGCTAGAAAAACGATCTATCATCCCCGAACACCAGTTCGGTTTTCGTCAAAATCACGGAACACCAGAGCAATGCCATCGTATTGTTAATACTATTCGAAATGCATTAGAATCTAAACAGTACTGCTCTGCTGTTTTTCTCGATATTAAACAGGCTTTTGATCGTGTTTGGCACACTGGGCTCATGTACAAACTCAAAAAACTATTACCTGCTCCATTTTTTCTACTGCTTAAATCTTATCTGAATGATAGATTTTTCTACGTCAAAGTTCGGGAAGAGCGATCAAATATTTACAGAATTAAAGCAGGAATCCCACAAGGTAGCGTGCTAGGCCCAGTTTTGTATACAATATACACAAGTGATATGCCTTTGATAGATAACGTACTAACTGCCACATATGCAGATGACACAGCAATCTTAGCATGCAGCCCTTGTGCAATTGAAGCTTCGACTATGGTACAAGAAGTGGTTAGAAGTATTGATGTTTGGCTCAAAAAGTGGAATATTGTAGTGAACACAGACAAATCCGTGCACGTCACCTTCACCTTGAGAAACGGTAATTGTCCAAGTATTTTTCTAAATAATTCTGAAATACCATCTAATAGCTACGTTAAGTACCTAGGCTTATATCTGGACAGAAGACTGACCTGGAAATTGCACATTCAAACTAAAAGAAAACAATTAAATCTTAAGCTTAAAAGAATGTATTGGCTTTTAGGGGAAAAATCAGAACTAAGTACAGAAAACAAATTACTACTTTACAAAACTATGCTTAAACCTATTTGGACGTACGGCATCCAGCTGTGGGGCACAGCAAGTACTTCAAACATCGAAATTCTCGAAAGATTTCAAAATATTGCACTTAGGAAAATTTTAAATGCACCCTGGTTTGTGTCAAACAAAACAATCATCAATGATACAGGTTTAGCTTTAGTTAAAAATGAAATCAATAGATTCAGTAGCAATTACTTTAATAGATTGAGTTATCATACTAACCCAGTTGCAATAGCCCTATTAGATGACTCAAACGAAATTAACCGTCTTAAGCGGCTTCATATATTAGATTTGCCATATAGAAAATAAGTTGTTTATAAGTATGTACATATAACTCACATGCACTTTTGTATATTAGTTCTGTACTCGCTGGAGTATAGCAACTTAGGTTAACTTATTGTAGTATTATACAATTTGCTTATTGTCCTTGGACAGATTGTAAATAAAGGAAATCTTTAAAAAAAAAAAAAAAAAAATAATACCATTGAAACTATAGTGCACTTCCATTTTCAAAAATCAGAACCAGAAACTTTATAATTTTTTTTTTCAAAGGTATACAGAATATGATATACGATCACACACAGGAAGGGAATATATGTATGCATGTATGTACATACATACATACATACATATGTGTTCACAAGCGCAGACGCACACTATGCATACGCACAATACACATGTATGTACATATGTATATATGTATGTGTGTACATAAATACAAAAGGGATATTTACCAAGTCGAGCAAATGACCTGGCGCTCAGTAAGTAGGCTGCATATACATACATACATGTACATACATGCATATTTACGGATGTGAAGAAGCTAGCGAATATTTATAAAAGGGTTTTACTACCAAACATTATACCCACACATAAATAGACATATGTACGTATATAAATACGTATATATATATATGTATGCACCTCAGCGTCAAAAGCAGATTACAGTTTTATGCAATACTTACAATGTTTTTTAACACATATCCTTTCCGTTAATTCTTTATTAAATAATATCGTATTCTTTAACTAGAACCATATCAATTAAAGTTTCAAAACTTGTACAGCGTGCAAACATTTTCCATATATCAAAGTTTTCCATCCAAAATTTCTAATGTTTTAATGAGAAATTGAAAATTTCTAACATTTTAATGAGAGTCTTAAGAAATTCTGTATATAAAAACATTTTGAAAATTTTTTCTAAATATGTTTTCTTTCCATTTACATTTGCGCCTACATATGAACATATTTTCATACAAATGTGCATTGACTTTATTATAAGTGTATGCATTTATTTAATAGTTACTTATTAATTTCAGTAAAATTCAATGTAGATTATGCATGTATGTATGTACGTAAATATGAAGAGACATGCAATTATTGAATTTTTTCTATTTAATTGCTTTCATAATGTAGCCGCTATCATTTGCAAAAATTGGCGCCGTCATAAAATTTTTCAGTCGAATGTGGTCTCATACACCCGGATGAGGTCTCATACATCCGAATGCGCATGACTAGTTGTACAACATATTTGCCACTCTTTGTACAACGAATGCCTCTCTTTCTGAATGCGACTGAGCGCAGTATTCTCAGCTATCTGCACACTCATTCAGTCATCTCGCTTGCTGTGAGCAGAATGCGTAGAATGTTGCGCTTACGTGTGAATGTGTTAAAACGGCCAATGAGTACATTCATGCAGACGTCTAGTACGTATGAAGAGCACTCGAGTGTTGTGACCAACATGTTCGTCTTAACCTCATTCGCTAACGAACAATACTTCCGCTCGATTAAAGGAATTGATGCAAAACGGGTTTGGTTAGATGCTCGAGGATACACGAAAATTTTGTATCCGTTGCAGCTCTCTGAGACATACATCTCATTTTTCTTGAATAGTATACATACATTACATATTTACAAAAATGTACACATGTTTATACATACATAAATGCATATTTGCCATTTTTCTAAAATTTATTTCGCTTCGACACCAGTTCGTACAAAAATTCCGCAAATTGACAGCTCCGACGGACTATGGAATACCGATATTACGAATTACGAAAACAGTCTACGAATTTTGAATTTATAGCATTTCCAGTGGAAGAAAGGTTTCTGATCTCATTTTATTTTATAAATCCGTTAATGGTCACATCCTATCACCACAAATATCGGAGCAATTTGATTTTTTCCATCCAAAGTACCTTGTGGGAATATACAAAAAATACTCGCGTCTTGGGACCCACTGTAGGCAGTTACAACTTTGAAGTAGTGGTAATACCACCAATAACGACAACTTCGAAATCAAGCGACTAATAACACTTACCAACAGGTGCTACTTTGGACTCGGTAGGCAATTGAAACGCAGAGCCCTTTCTCGACGAACGAAAATCGCGCTCTACAAATCCCTCATCATGCCCGTCCTTTTATATGGCGCAGAAACATGGACGATGCTGATCAGCGATGATAAAGCTTTGCGGGCTTTCGAAAAAATTTTTCTTCGCAAGATTTATGGAATGATGAACTGTATGAACAGAATGAAATGGACATAGTCAAGCGCATAAAAATTCAACGATTGCGATGACTTGGCCATATCGTTCGTATTGATGATGATGCTCCGGTGAAAAAATCTTTTGAATCGGCTCCCATGGGTGGGCAACGGAGGCAAGGGCACCCACGAACACACCGGAAGGACCAAGTTCAGAAGGACCTGTCTTCACTTGGTGTGAATTGGAGTATCCTAGCGAAGGAAAGAGGGAACTGGCGAAACAGACTACAACCGTTTGCCAAAAAAGAATAAGAAGAAATAATGCTTTTAAGCATTTTCATACCAAAATTAAAATATAATCGACATCATGCCAAAATAGCCAGGAGGAATAAATATAATTTTTTATACATACACAAAACCTACAGGACGGATATAAAAATGTGTTTAATATAATAATATAATTAAATTTTAATAATAAATATATGTATGTATGTATTGCTAAATATTCTATACGAAACAATTTCAAACATAAAGTCTCAAACAGTGGTGTAATTACAAAAGTGTAATAGGTATGACTTCGTAAAAATTTGTTTAGGTCAATTCAACTCGTCATTTGTGCATACCAGAAAAATGCTTAGGGAACATGTACTTACAAAAAAAGCAGCGTATTAGCCCCACCAGGTGTCATGTTTGTAATAATATCCCGCTCATTGCCCAATGCTTCCAACAGAACACGGACGGTACGTTCATCGCCTCCCACTACCGCCTGTCGCAGTTCGCGGTGCTTAATCATACGTACTTGTTCGCGTGCATCTATAAAAAGGATATTGAAGTCATTCAGGTTTAGTAATAATGAAATCTAATTTCTCTCGCAATTATTTCTGATTTTAGCTTTCTTATTTTAAGTCTTCCTCCATTTTACCTAAGCAATGAGTCAGTTCCACAACTTCGCCGACAAAGTAATCACAAGCTTCCAAAGCGGTTTCAGTGCCAGATTTTGGTTTATCAACAAAACGCCATGCCATATTAACCACTAGAGAGCTAATTTCAACCGAAATAAAAAAATATATTCAGCTCTTTAAATAATGTACACACGAAAGGGGCACAACTCTTAATTTTGAAAATCGATAAAATTCTAATTTTTTTTAAGCATTGTGGAATTTATTTATTAATGAACTGTATTATTATTAAATTATATACTTCTTGATAGGCAATATTATAATTCAGTAGCTCTGCTCCCTTAAAAGCGAAAAATTACTCTTATTCACTAAGCTTTTGTTGTTACTATCGCGACCTGCTCAATGGAACTTGATTTGATGTGACTTATGAAATTCTTTGAAAAATCGATAAGACGCATCGTCGTCCTGTCAGTTCTAAAAGCATTTTTGTACATACAGAAACTCAACCAAACGCTCAATTCAACTTTTTTTTCAATGGGGAGAATTTTTGTTTTTAAAATTTTTTCTTTATTTAAAAAAAATATATAAAAATCGAATGAATCATAGTTTAAAATTTTAATCAAAATTTATATAATAAAACTTAGATTAAGAGTTTAATAATAATAAAAGAAAAAAATTTACATGCGTTATTTCCAACACGAACAAGAATTGTGACTTTTTTGATCCATACTCGTATTTGATTTATCGTTATTGAATTTGTGTTTTGCCGATGGCATAAAAAAAATTGTGTCCAAACACAGAAATTGCAAGAATGGACCCAAGGCGAATTCAATAAGGTGGTGTTGAGAATGGCATGCGATGTTAATGCCTACAGAATTTGACGTTCAGTCCAACAAAACAAAAACAAAATACGTTCGCTTTTTACTTATATATGTACATACATCCGTTCACCATCACCTTATTAAATTCGCCTTGAATCAACCTAACCTTTTTTGTAACAAAAAGCGCATTTTTTACACAGTCGCTTGGAACATTTGCTTAAAAACCTTTGGAGATTTCAGTGAAGAACAAGCAAAGCGATACTAAGGAAAATGGAATACCCAAACGAGAATAGACTCTATTTGCAAACATAGAGAGACGTGTTTAGTTATCCTACGTATCTGTTGTAAAAAAATTCTTATGTAACTACAAAGCGACTAATTAAGACTAAGAGAATATCTAAAAAGAACTTTCAACGCCTTTGGAAGTATGAAGTACTGAAAGCTCAAAATTGATGGTATTTTTTTTATTAAACTATATTAATCCAAAAAAAGACAAAACGTGCATTTTGCGGATTTTTGGAAATTTCGCTATAACAATGAGACGTTTAATTGGATTTAATTATCACTAAAGTATCTTCAAGTAGACACAATAAGCAATAAAGAAAGTCAAGTCACTACTTAATGCTGCGATAAGAACCGTGTTGGGGGCGCTACGGCTCTACACAAATTACAAATATATTTTTAAAACAAAAATATTGATCTATGAAAATCAAAGAGACGTTACTCCCGCGAAACTCTTCAAAGCTCTCATAACAAGGTAAAACAACCCGCTCTTTAGTATAGTCAATAATTTAAACAACAAAATACCGAGTAAAGCATCAGAGAAAAAACATCGCTGTATGTTCAAACTCACTATCCGCTCTTAATTCCATATAAAAAACACAAACTGCTACAAAAACATAATCAGAAGTATTATCACTGAATACTCAAAGAATACCAGTGCTCATCAGTACCACCCATGGATACTTGAGCCTTCTCGATCTCCTGCAAGAGCCCTCGCCAAAGAATATAACAACAATTTAAAACTCCCTTAAATCAAATGACTTCCTAAGATGGATATAACCAGGATCTTCTTAAAGTCTACCTTATATATTAATTTATATATCACTTTATCTTTAACTTAATAATTCGACCAATCCGCTAAACAAGCACATCAAACGATTTTTGTTCTATTATAAACAATATTTCTATAAAACGAAAAATCATAACTAGTTATACGAAAGACAAAATATCGCATATTACTTTGTGACCTTTTTTGAGTATTAATCGCCATAGAATTAAATGCAAGTACTATTAAAATAAGGGGTTCTTCTTGGTATGCGGTTACAGTTGCACGGCTGTACTCAATCCCGGCCCTTGCGTCCACATTCGTGCACAAGCGGTAGCCAACATGGCTTATACAAAGGGAGCCTTAGTGGGGACACACCGACATATTCGGTTTAAAGGTCCACTCCGAGACCCTATCTCCAGGTTAACTTCCATTAATTAGTGCGCGAACTGTTACAATCCGAGGAAAACGATTATGGGACCAAAAATGAGCTTTACAAGCGTCTAGAGGAAGCAGCCAGGTACTGGCTACGCCACAATGTAAAGATTGTGATGGGCGACTTTAACTCTAATGTGCGAAAATAAGACATTTTTGGTCCAACAGCCTTTATGCGTTTTGCCTTGTGCACGATTAAGTTTGCAGATCCTATTCCGTCGTATCGCTCTCGGTGTTTACTTATAGACCTCATGTCTTTAGAGTCTAGGCGTGATCTTTTGTCGATGTGTTTTGTCTTTGACTTATGTACCGGCTCAATTGATTGTCCATACTTGCTCACGAAAATTCATTTTAGTGTTCCCTCACACATACTTCGCTGTAATGATATATTTTTTGTCGGGTTTGCTAAGACTGTCTATGGTATGAATGCACCTCTTAGAAGGACGCTATCTCAATTTAATGCTTATTCTTCTTCCTTAGATTTTGATTTTACCTACTCTAAGTCTACTTTTAAGAATTTACTCATACGACTCCTGTCGTTAAGCCTTTGAAATTAAAATGTATCATAAAGTCTGTAAGCAACTTGTTTGTTGATTAATAAATAAATAAATAAATAAAAATTCAGCCATCATGAGACTACCTCTGGCAACAAAGAGAGGCTGAGCTGCCGATCTGAATCGCAGCGGCACCATATACGTATAACAAAAGCACGATGCTGCTACCATATGCGGTTGATATTGACATCGTTGGCTTTAACAAGGCCGTCAGTGCATCATTTTCCAATCTAGAGACCGAGGCACATGTGGTTGATCTAGCAGTGAACGAGGATAACAAAGTACCTCGTGGCAACCTTGTCACTCTTGGCAGTTAAAACTGTGAAGTAGTCAAGGTGCTACTTTGGGCTCGGTAGGCAATTAAAAAGCAGAGCCCTCTCTCGATCGATCAGTGATGAAAAGGATTTGGGGATTTTCGAGAGAAATGTTCTTTGCAAAAATCATGGCCCTGTTCGCAAAGCATAACTTGCTGCTCTCTAAGCAGTTTACATGAAATGTGATCAGTTTAATGGAAACGGGTTGTCATAAGGTGTTAAAATTTGACACCGATTTTGAACATGTTGAAAATTTAAGGTGGTGTACTTTTCCAGCAGGAAGCTCTTAGCAGCAAAATGAAGAAAATTCAGACTCAACTGAGGGTTTATTTGCAAAAGAGATAAATAAGGCCAAGACGAATAACATAAAAACATTGTTTATTGGGTGTTCTCCCTTTATTATACTGTTATAAAATATGATCATTCCCTGTTCATTAAAAAAAAAATTTTATGTTTTCTTATCAGCATTTTTTTTGTTGAGAAATTTCTACTGGCAAAAATTTTTGTACTCGCAACAACTTGACTAAATAAAATGTTATCATTCGCTCCTAATTTTCCCGACATAACTGGATTTTTTTTACGCGAACAGCTAATCTCGATATCTTTCAATAACTGTCAATAACTATTAGTACACAAATTCAACTTTTATATGCATTTGACATGCATATCAGTCATTGCAAATCACCGTCAGTTACAACAGTTTTTGATATCAGTAATTTTTAACTAATTAAAACCAAGCACTAGAATACATATTTTGCTGGGAAAACAGCTGTGGTGATCCATTGGAAGATTCTACCCGTGCCTGAAAATAATTTCAATGCAAGTAATTGTTTTACTTGTCGCTTGTAGCCGGCGAACAAGAATAATAAATTAGAAGATTGCAAAATTTTTACGTCATAGCGTACCTAATAAGAGTGGATGTAAGAATAGAATGGCAGTGTTAAAACGAAATTGAAAACCAACTTGTGCACATTCGCGTGAAAATCTTAAGCGTTTGTTAACTTTGTATCCAGATATTTTGGTAAAATTATCTACTCTTAAGTATAAAATAATACTCAAAATGTGCTTCGGCGATGAAATATGCAACCATATACCTATGTACATACATACATAGAAACTATAAAGTATAAACATGAAATATATAAAACTTTTACTTTGGCTGATAAAAATTGCTTAATTTATATTTTTAATGGCATGATCTGAATAGTCTGATCTTACATTATTCAACTATTGCTTTCAATTCTGCTCCGTCTTTGGAGAGAAGGGGGTAAGTACACAAGTGTCCGTACCGTCAATTGCTTTCACGTTTCGTTGTTTGCTTTTAACATCTTCTCTTTTTCCCTCATATTTGTTGTTGTGAGAAAACAGAAAACGCAAAAATTGAATTCAATTCAGTTGAAGCGTGTAAAAACAAACAGAAAACACAAAGGGAATGAGCAAGAATTGCTTTCAACGAATTGAATAATGTAAATCGGGACATAATTTCTGCATCCTGTATGAATTAATCTATATTTTTGATTAAATGGCTTCTCCACTTATGTGCAACCGCTTTGTCCAACGCAAATGCAAAATAATGAATGTGAGGAGATTTCACTTTGTCATTATTACACTGCACACTTAATTTTTAAATCACTTTATATTATTTAAACTCACTTAATTAAAAGTTTTGCACGCGAATGTGAAATTCTGTTCTCTTACCCTTTCGACTCGCTATTCTGATATGATATTACGTCACACATCTGATAAGCCGAAACAAAAAAGATAACGGGACGAAAGTGTCGCAATCTTCTTATTTATCATTCTTGGCCGGTAAACATAAAACAAATAACCATGGCCCTTAGTCGCTCCCCAAGGTAGAGAGGCATGAAACAAACAATGATAAACCATTGACGTCTTAAGCAGCGTTGCTTTGCAGAAGGGAGTGGCAGAGCTCTGATCCCCTTTGTTCTGAAACGGAAGACCTACACCAAGAGCATAGCAAAATGTCGTGATGTATGTGCATTAGAGCGGGGCGATTTTGCAGACCATATCGCGGTGTCGAAATAACGATTTCTCTTTTTATTTTGGACAAAAAATTATTCTACGACTTGGGATTTAAATGAATTTTGAGGTTCCGGAATTTAATTTTTAGGGGACCAGGTTGGGTTTTAGAAAAACTTAAATGTACAAAACTCAACAAAAAAATTATCTGGCCATTATACATATCAAATGCAATCAATTTTATGCTGAATCCAAGACGCATCAAATAGGAAGCCGCAGCAAAACTTTTTTTGAACTTTTTTCATATTTTATTTAAATTTGAATTGTCAAATTTTGAATTTCGTTGTGATCATGATTCAATCATACAAGGTTGGATAATTAGGCAGTTGTCTCACTCTTGCACGCTGGCTTAAGGTAGCCTGTGTTGCTCTCTTTTAATTTAAGAAAAAAAATGTTATCAAACACGTGGAAATTGGTACTTTTCTTGTGAAATGGCCTGGCAGGCAACACTGGTGCGTTTTTGTAATTTTAAAATTATTTCAGCATGCCCTACATTAAATAATCGAATTGACGGCATTCTCGTACGTTTTCTAGTAGCCTTGCCTATCTAGCAGCGAGCAGGAATTGAAATTTTTTTTTGCATGTATGAAATTAATTGGTCGTTGGTTCGATTCCCGGTCAAATTATTTCAGCATGCCCTACATTAAGTAATCGAATTGACGGCATTCTCGCACGTTTTCTAGTAGCCTTGCCTATCTAGCAGCGAGCAGGAATTGAAATTTTTTTTGCATGTGTGAAATTAATTTGTCGTTGGTTCGATTCCCGGTCAGGTCAGATCATTTTGTTTGATATTTTTTTTCAAAGAAAGCATTTTATGTTTTTAAATCTTTTACTGAATATATTTAATATAAAATAACATAATATTAAAAAAAAATGTATATAAATAATAACAACCATAAAATTATACAGTTAAAATATCGAATAGAAGAACATTTATTAGTATTTTGACCAGTTTTGACTAACGTCTTTTCTTGATTTCTAACAGATGTATGTACATATATCAATAAAAATTCCGTTAATTTTTTGACAAAGGTATTGTGTGGTGTTTTCCATATAAAAAAACAAATTTTCCGAACAACTAATGTTACATTTTTAGTGACTTGAATCTTACAATTTTATGATCTACAAAAATGGTAATTATATTTCTAAAAAAGTTTGAAATTGTAATGAAATATGTATACAATCCTGGTTACTGGGCTTTTAATATAATAATAATAATACTTTTGGCGCTTACGCTATATAGCTCAGTGTTTGGCCGAGCTTCGCCTACCATTTGTGGTGGGCTTTTAATAGATACCTCTTATTTTGGTTGCTAAAATTGATATTGAATTAAAGAAAAATTTATTATCAAAATTTTTCCAAATAGGATAGTTCTATTTTCTGCATGTAAAAACTTCAAAAAGGTTAAAATCACATTGTTTTTGTTAATAAAATGTGTAAAAAATATTTGCTTCTAAATCACACTTGCGTTTTTTGTTTATATAGTTTGTTGTATTAAGTTGCTATGTATATACACACATGTGTGGTTGAATACTCGGTTATATTATATTAAATTGAAATATCAAATTTTTGGAAATATGTTTCATTCTATGTACAAACCGCATTTTCCCCTTTATCAGACCTTCCGAAATGCAACCTTACAAGGCAGTTGGAAAACTTAAACGTCAATAAGTATCCAACCTTTTATAATTAAATCATGGTTGTGGTAAGAATGCTTTCAGTACAATTCAAGGTAGTTGATAAAATATTTTTGAAAGTTTAGCTTTTAAAAGCAAAAACAATATATAAAGAACTCAAAATTTTTTTTTTCATTTTTCTACTGCTGCCTATTGAATGTGCCTTGGCTGAATCCGAATATGAAATTAAAATAAAAAATGGATGAATCATTTTCGAGATATAGCCAAATTTCGGTCTTTGAAAATTGAAAAATGGTTGTTGTTGTTGTTGTTGTTGTAGCGGCTATGGAAAAATGGTTCATATTGTTTGCTACATAAATAGAAGAGTTATCCCAGGAATGATATAAATAAGGAAGTAGTGTTTGAAAGGCACTTCAAAATAGATATAATTAGAAACAAAATACTTGGAACCCCTCCATTCTGGAGAACTGAGTTCAGCAAACTGCACTACTGATGACTCTAAGCCCTTGGAGGGTATTGGTATTTATGGTCCTAGGGTCAAACTTTACTACCTATGGGTGTCTTTCCCAGCATCTTCCAGGCGTAAATATATGCCATCAGTGTATGTGCCGACTTAAATCGGCACATGAACTATCGAGGTGAAAGGATTCTCATCCTAAGTGATAGCCAGGCAGCTCTCAAGGCCCTTTCGTCTTTCGAGGTTAACAGGCCTTGGAAGTGCATTAACAGGCTCAAAGATCTGGCGAAAAGAAACAACATCCGTCTTTCAAGGGTGCCAGGTCACGCAGGTATTGGGTGAAATGAGGTGGCAGACCACCTAGCTATGATGGCCTCCCAAAAGCAAAACTTAGAATCCTCACAGGTATCTTCACCGGTCTCTGCAGGTTGAGGGGTCATCTGCATTAAATGGGTATCCTACAGCTACTCCTGGAGTTCGGGGCTGTTGCGCGACGAAGGAAAAGATACTTAGGTCGGATGTAGTTTAAGGATGAGTATATTCACTCCACATCACCGGGATTAATCTTAAAGTTTTTAGAAGCTTTCGAGCCTGGGGCTAGCTATAAGGCACTGAGAGCACAATAGCCCGACTTGTCGCAGAGCGGTCCGAATATAATTAATATAATCTAATGTGATGTCGAAAACACGCTAAAAGCTTTGAAAGTTGTGATGAATCAAGGTTTTAAAATGGAGGAAGTTGTCGTGGCGTTGGTTTAAGGGTCTTTGCTTGCGCGTGGCAAGATGGTCAATGGGCTAAATTCAGCGAATTACTGCGTTAAAGTAGGGTGAGAGCTTTTATTATGTACACATTTATGTATGTACATATGCTATCGTATAACTTTGGACACTTAGCAAAGTCCTACAAGGCTATAGCTACACTCCTAATTTATAATTTTATATGTATTATAATATTAGCTTTCCGAGTTTTACGATAATTCTTACATTTAATGAAAGGTGATACTTCACGGTTGCCCCTCGTTAATTTGGTTTAATTCCCATCATTGTGTCATGATGCAATTAACGGTTCAGGTAAATGTTTATAAAAATATGCTGTTTTTTAATTATAATTTTTTCAATATATCTAAAATGAATGACCGACGCTTGACGATCACACAGATATGTAATTCGCAGTCCATCGCCTTAACGCCGCTGGGAGAGGTGAGACCTCCACGTCCTTTAACAGGGTTAAGTGACTGGTCCAGGGCCACCAGGGCAGTCCTCTCACATGGGCGGTTGCCGGCGAGACCGTGGTTTACCTGTGTGTTTATGGCGTTAAGTTCCGTTGTAGTGCTATGCACTTTCCGGAAGCCATGTTGATGATTCGCCGGGGTAAAGTGGTGGTTGAAAAACATGAGCAGGAGTGCCTCAAGTGTTTTAACCACTGGGGAAAGCAGGGAGATCGGCCGATAGGAATCACCTTTGTCTGCCGGTTTTCTTGGTTTCAGCCGTGGTATCACCCTGCCCGTTTTCAACATTTCCGAAATGTCAGGTTGGACAAAGACAAATTGAGGACTTTGGTGGGGTGTGCTACTCCCGTGCATCTTTTTTCAGCATCAACATGCTTAACCAATGGATTTGGAGGCTTTCGCCTTCCAGGTAGCTTCATTCACCTTGTTGCTAGAGAGGACAATCGGTGCGCTTGGTTTTTGTCCTGGGTCCGACGAGACGTGGTCTCCAAAGGAAATTTCAATTCTGTCGTCACTCCTTGCAGGGTTAGACAGAGACCTCACGGTCGACCACAGTTTGCAGACTCCAGCCCCGAAATTACATGACTTCATGAGCTTCTCCCACTTGTCCTGCTGGTGTTTGGGCCTGAGCAGACCATAAGACGACAGCATCCGTTGCACGAATTACACCTCACCGAGGTGGAATTCGAATGAAGCCATCTCTGGCAAATGAAGCAAAAATAGGTTTCTGGACCAGGGTTGGGTGGGACATCTGCCTCGGCCAGAAAGTTGAGGAGCATACCTGCTGCGAGGTGTTGGCCCCAGGGGGAGTTAAGTTTGGGGGTGTCCGGCAACCTGTGTGGTTAGGTTTGCCGAAATAACAGACCTTGGTCGGGTGAAACCCCGAGTCATTTCGGTGCGCAGAACCGTCTGTAGTGGAAATGATCTTACATCTTTTAATTTGATTTGCTTATATCAAAGATAATTATCTGTGCTAATACGACGCTTTATCGAACCTGACCCAAATAGAGAAAAACAATTTATTGTGAATTTAACACACATACATACCAGCATCCGAATTAGATTGACTCATGTTCATCAGCTGTCCAGTTGTTTGGAAGTACAATCGGTTCTATGTATACATATGTATGTATGTATATAACATTTAGCGCAACCAAATATAATATTCACGTACTTCCAATGGCCTGTACGATTTTCTTTATAATCGCAACAATTCGCATATTATATTTCTCAGTTACTGATTTTTGAAAACGATTTGCTATTACAAACTAACAAAAATGTAAACATTCATGAGGGAAAGCATTCCTTATTGTTACCGATGAATCGATACAAGTAAATCCAAAAACATACTCGATACTTTTCTCAATTTATACTATGTTACCACCAAGGCACATTCAATAGGTAGCAGCAGTAGAAAAATTGAAAAAAAAAAATTTGAGCTCTGTATATTTTGTTTTTGCTTTTAAAAGCTAAACTTTCAAAAATATTTTATCAACTACCTTGAATTGTACTGAAAGCATTCTTATCACAACGAAATTCAATATTTGATAATTCAAATTAAAATAAAATATGAAAAAAGTTAAAAAAAAAGTTTGCTGCGGCTACCTATTTGATGTGCCTTGGTTACCACACCATATGAATCGCTCTCCTATTCGCAATTCGCTCTCTCATTCGTAATTGGCATCTCAATAACGAACCGAATCAACATGATTCCGTATAAAAAATTGTGTTTGCGAATTTCCACAATTCCAGAAGCGAACTATCAAGGACTAAATTTCAACGGATTGTGTAATGTTTTTTCATTGCCATTAAGAAAGATTTCGATCTCAGCAACATAACTACAAAAACAGGAGGGACAACCTGGCGTTTTGAAAACCCTGCGGTTTCAGCCAAAAAACTTCAGAATACAAATAAATAAAAAAAATTTCACATTTGTAGTTGATTCAATCTAAATTGCAATAGCAGCCAAAACACTTGCAGCTATCAAAATAAAATGAACAAGAAACAATTAAGACAAATCTTAGTTAAGACCAGTTTAACGTTTTGCACACATTTGCATTTCACAATAGAGACTTAAGTATGAAAAAATATTTAATTTAGAAATAAAGGGCCGTACACATACAACTTTCCTCGCTTTACTTGACAATTCGAAAATTAACAACAAAGCATGAGGTACAGAAGGTTTGCTACATAGAATGCTTTGACAGTTTCTGAGTTAGTTATTTGTTTTGAATTGTTATTTGTGCTTATTCCGAGTATTTTGTTTAATAAAAGAATAAGAAGTGAGTTTTACTGATATAATTAAGTGGTAGTTATGCTACTTATGTATGTTTGAAAGTCGGGAGTTTAATAAACTACTTAGATTGAGGCCGAGCATATTTCGACAAAATAAATAAAAACCGATCAAAGAGGTGTTTCATTTGCTATTTATTAATATTTCTCTTCTTTTATCCTTTTACAAGTAATTATACACGCAAAAAATATGAAATCCTAGTAAATTTTCTAAATTGTGTGTATGTGCAAGCAGAAATAAAATGGAAATGCAAACAGTTGGTTGTCAAAGTGTACAAAAGTTGAGAGTTCGCCATGATTTTGCTTCGTTTTGCTTTGCTTTACTTTTCTCGCCTTGTATTTAACAGCACTCATATAACATCTGTACTTTAACTTATCTGTCAATGCGAAACTCTGAAGCAAAGCAAAGCGAAAGTCTGATGTGTACGGCCCTTAAGTGGTGCTACCTTCGCTTTGTTTTCGCATATTTTGAAATTTGTGCAAATATAAAACAACTCATATAAAAATATTTGTGTGTGGTTGATTCAAAAAGTAGTTTCAAGTTCAAATATTAGAGAATTACATTTATACATACATATAATACAAAAAAAATAAAGATACAAGGAGAAGAAGCAATTTGCTCCGAATGACATTGACTTGGTGGGTTATCTAAGGGCTAAATTTTGACTCTGTCCTATTTTTTTCTCTTTGTAGAAGTTTTATAAAATTTTCTCTCATATATAAATTTTGTGATCTAGTATTTTAAATTTTAACATGTGACCTCACAAAACTTTTGGCCCCACCTGCCGCCTGTGACACAATGGGCCAGTTTAAATTTAAACTGAGATTAACTAAACTTAGTTTAAACTGAGTTTAACCCAGCACTGAAAAACTGGCCCTATGTCACAATACGGTGATCCCCTCCCCTTCCCCTTAACATGTGACGTAATTTATGGATGACCCTTATGGTTCAGTTATGCATACTTCGGGCCAGTTTTTCAGTGCAAGTAGAACTCTGTTTGTCGTTTAAACTTGGTTTAAACTGAGTTTAAACCAGCACTGAAAAACTGGCCCTTAGTATTACTTATACTTAAACTTACAACATACGGCCAACACATAGCGCATAACATCCGGCATCTTCATCAGCTGTCTTTGAGCTGTCATTTTATTCTTCTGGTTTTGTTTGAGTTTCTTTATAAGTACGGTATGCATAGCTATTTGTACGATTTTTTGACAAAAATGTAATTTAATAAAAGAAATTTAACATTTATTTAATAAATAATACTTACTTTTTGCCGAAATCGAAAATAGCGCCTAGCGGCCTCATCCAAATGCTTGTCAAATGTGTGATGAGAATTTTCAAAATCAAGTAAACACACACAAGTGGCATCACAAATATTAAATGTCACTTGGACTTTACGTAGAAAATCAAGATTCAACTGACTTCCAAGTAAAGTTATTTTGGATTGGAGTTTTGTATTCCTTATGCCTGTCAAATTCACATTGTTTTATTTTTAATGAAATAAATAAATGCAATTTATTTTTTGAGAACACAATTTGAAATTGACAGTTGATTATGGCTGTGTGTCAGACGAAAATAGAATCCGTTCTGTTTCGTATGTACATGTATCTGCTAAATACAGAAGCAAATCTAATTTGTGTTTACACAATATGTTTGCTTTTACATATGTAAAAAATGACGTGTACACATGCAAATACATATCGTGTAAGAAACTATTTATACGCAATGTTCATTAAATATAATCGTTATGTGACATTTCTCAAGTTAAGTCAAGTGAAGCTAAGTATGCATAACTTAACCATTAGTCTCTGACGGGTCACAGCAGACTGCCTACACAAGCTAGGGATCTCGTCGATCGACCATTGCTGCTTTTGTGACTCGGCAGAAGAGACTCCGCAGCACATTCTCATGGAGTGTGTGGCTTTGGCGCGCCATGGCCGGAGGAGCAATACATATACACCTTAACCCCGACGACCATCCTGAATTTTCTGGTCTTGGTGTTGGCTGAGGTGTTGTAATGAGCTTTGAGGGCACAATAGACCTATCGGTCGCAGTGCATACCTCTACTTATATATATCTATCTCAGTGACTTATTTGTTTGGTCACGTCCGCACCTTCTCTGCTCAATAACCGTTCTATATAACATTTCCCAAAAAATTCTTTGTTAGAGCCCGTCTTAATTGATAGCAAGTACTATTGAGGAATAATTATTAACTACGAAGAACAATTTTTAATTTTCTGCTGTTATATAGAAAAATACTTCTAGAACTAAGTCTTTAAAATAATATTTAAGAATAAAACTAAATATCAAAATTGTTCTCACATTAAAATCATTTACAGTGTTTTGTATATATATGTGTGTATTTTTTGCTAAATGTGTATCAAATTGTTATGTTATTCGTTTAAATATGTATGTGCATGCAAACATACCCTTTACATTTTAATTTCTCTTTTGGTGTCAAATTTTTTAACTTACCCTGCTTATCAGAAATTATTATTCATCTCATAGTTAGCAAAAAGCCTCGAGAATTTGCTGTATCGATTTATACGTAACATTACAAAGTATATCGAGTACCGAAAAGTAAGTATACGAACGAAATTTATTTTAAGAATTGGGTACCATGTACTGGGTACTAACAATTCAGCACATTACTATCTCTAGTTGAAGAATCGAAATATTAAAATATAGCTGCGGGAATTTATATTGTATGTGGTTTAACGCAAATATATTATTTAAGTTTGAAACTTGAAGTCCGAAGTATACAAGTGTATAATAATAATACGTGGAAATCCAACATATTATTTGAACCAAACTGCGGAGCTGCAACTAGTTAAACGCTTCTCGGAGTAGGAATCGTGGCGGTGATTGGTTAGACTAAATAGAATGATGATCGGTTTGAGGCATACGATGCAAAAAGGATATTAAATCATAAAGTTGGCATTATTAGAAAATATTTTATGGACTGTGCTCCGTGACGATCTGAAAACTTCATTTGCGTTGAATTTTGTTAAATAAAAATCACTACATCCCATATAAAACGAGAAGGGAACGAAACAAAAAAATAAAATCGGATTAAGTGAGATCGAGAATTTTCAAATTTTTTGTTGATCCTCAGTACCGCTTAAGTTCTAGAATGCAGAAGATCAGAATTTAAATGTAGTTTTGACATGCAGGAGCTGCCATCCACTAATCAAAGTAAAAAAAAAGGCCTACCGTTTTATACGTTTTGGAAGGATATAGATACGATTAACACCTTTCGGAAGAATCTGAAAAAATTGCTAATTGTTAAATACTTTGGAGATCAGAATGGCTCCACTTTCCTGTCCCACCGAGTCCATCGACTTCTGGAGGAACGAGGTGCCTGAGCGAGCCGAAGTTAGCTGCCTTATGCCAAATGGTATTCTCATTCTAATGGTCGTGCCTATTAACTGCACAATCCGAGAAATTAAAACGGTAAGTAGGTTTTTGTGTTCGCGTAGTTTTATCGATTCGATTGGTATCATAGATCCGATTATTTTGGGATATGGCAGTTTAAATTTTGATATTGCAAAGTTCGTTTGATAGAATGGCAGTGAAAATATGTGAGTCCAGCAGATGCCTCTAATAAAAATGTTACCTTTTTTTATGTACTCGCATAGTCCTTTTTGTTGTTAATTTTGATGAGTTTCAGCGAAGTTTTTTTTCTTTGGTCAGCTAATCGTGACGTCGTTGCAAATTTCTACGATGAAAACTCGCGTATTCTTAAACTACCATGAAATCATCGTAGCTCTGTTGTGATATAAACTGCGTCTAAAACTTGATTGATTCATATCATTTCATTCTTCGAATCAATTATTTCAGGCCAGTTTTAGGCGATGTATTTACCACATAGTAAAGATTTTACTCCATTTTCTCGGATGCGGTGACGCAGCTGCGCATATCATAAATTTTTGTATCATATAAATTTTGCCTTTTATTGGGAGAATAGGTGTTTAGAATGCAAAGCAAACTACTACTGTCCCTGTACGATAATGGCTACCGGCAATGGAATTGATGGTATGTGTTCTTAGGTGAACAGCTACCTCCCAGAACTTGCTTACTACTTCACAGGACGGAATTTGACGCTGTCTCCTGCGAAGTCCACGGCGACCCTATTTACATCTTGGACGAAGGAGGTCGGGCTTACCCTCGACATACACATCGAGGGGACCCCCATCCCAACGGTTAACCACCAAGACCCTGGGGGTCACCCTCGACAGCCTGGTGTCCTTCACAGCGCATACAACGGCAACCGCCAACAAAGTACAGAGCCGCAACAAAGTCCTCAAATCGCTCGCCGGCAGCACTTGGGGCAAAGACAAAAAAACGTTGTTGGCAACATACAAGACGATTAGCCGGCCGGTTTTAAATTATGCTGCGCCGATATGGTCGCCTGGAACCAGCAGGACTCAGTGGTCAAGACTAGAGACTTGCCAGAATGCCGCACTCAGGACAGTGACGGCATGTCTCCTGATGACGCCTGTGGATCACCTCTATCATGAGGCTAACGTGCTCCCAGTGCAAGAGCACAATCTAATGCTTACAAAGCAGTTTCTACTGGGGTGCCACCGTCCGGGGAGTCCAACCACCACATATAGCAGCTGGGGAGCTCCAGCTGCCTCGGGAGACGCGCGTCACTCTGGCTCAAATCCGATCTGGATATTGTAGCAGGTTAAACTCCTACCTATCCAGGATCCACCCCCAACACTTGCCCGGCATGTGGAGAGTCTCCGCACGACACCAACCACCTATTCACAAACCCACTCAACTAACACCACTCTCCCTGTGGTCCGACCCTGTTGAAACGGCTCGTTTCCTGGACCTCTTGTTAGTTGAGCTTGACGATAATGATTGAGGGAACCCGCCAGACCAGTGGGGCGTAGCTAGCCGCTACAACACTCAACCCCATAGGACATTTATGGGTGTTAGTATAGAAAAAATTTAGAGAGAGAGTAATATATCTAGCAAAAAGACCCTTAAGAACGCATTAATCAATGTTTGGGCAAATATTATTTCCGATTTTCTCGAAAAACTGACGATTTCTATGAAATATAAACTTCAAGTTTCAAAAGGTTTAACTTCCTATTAACTCAATACTACATATGTATATTATAATTTCTTAATGTACGGGAAATTGCTTTGCATAATTATATAAAATATTTGAAATTGTACGCCTTTAATTTTTCAAAAAATATTTTATTTAAACAAAACAATTAAAATTTCAAGATTTATGTTTCTTTTGACACCAGATTTGTTGCATTCCCATCAATATTAGTGTAGATCTTCACTTTTCTTGCACGACGTAGTACTCATCGGTTATGAAAATTCGTATAATGATGGCGATGGCAAATTTGATTTTCCCGTTTAAAGTAATTGCGAATACAATTTCTTTTTAAATTTAAGTGTTTCTACTCTCAAACATGAAAATAGGGTGGTTCGAATAGAGAATTGTTTAAAAAAAAATAGCGAATTTAATTCTATCGGGAAATCTATAGGTTCAAAGGCCCCATTTTTGATACGTTCAATCATTCAATTTCAAAAATATGTAAAAGTATTTCGCTAAGTCGCTCTTATTTTTACTGAGTATATACGCATATACACACATTTATAACTGGTTCTCATTAAGTATTGCCATTTATCGTTTTAGGAAGTTATTAGAGAAGCAAAAAACTTTCCGTTATGCCATTTAATCAAGGATCCCTGTGACTATGAAGTCAGTGGCATTTCTAATTTTGCCAACGTTGATTGCTTCACGGATGAAACCAAGCGTCTTTCAGAAATACAACCCTTCTTTTGTCTACTACGCTTGGGTGAACGTACAGAAACCACATCTATATCCAGTGATTACGAACTTTCCAAACTTGTGAGTAATATGATTGGTAAATCTTTTGAAGAGTACAGTTCGCAACGTAGTCCGGAAGTTGATGACTTTCGGCGTAAACTTGCACATCTCTGCGACAAAATGGAGCAGGTCCGTTCCAGGTTTACATGGTCAGAGAAACTGTTATATGAACATCCGATGCGTATTGCAAATACCCCTGTTATGCCTGAATTAATACGTAAGAGATTAGGTGGCACAAGTTTTCTAATTGTTGTAAAACTGGAGAATGACGAAGGTTCCTACACAATTCCCGTGAGTGAATATGACACCTCCACTACAGTTATAGAGTCGGCACTTATGAAGATGCAGCGTTCTCAAATAAGGGTTGGCGATCGACCATCTGACTACATATTAAAAGTGCGTGGAAGGGACGAATTTATATTCGGCGAATATCCACTCATACAATTCATATATATACAGGTAAATGATTATCAATTTGTGTTATTTAAATAATCATTTGGAGCTTACTTCATTAAAGGAAAGCCTTTCCGGATCTGATGTGCCTAATGTTGTTCTAAAGCCGATTCACACGCTACAATCGTACATAAACTACAAAAATGATTTAAGCTTCTCGCATAAGCGGTCACGAAGACCAGAAAACAATCCAACACCAATACCTAACGTTCATATCCCTTATCAGGACCCAAATATCATCTCATCTTGGGACATAACGACGCCTTTCAGGTTGCGTTTACACCAAATAGAGAATGTCAACTGCGATCTTTCGCGTGCCATTAAAGTGGGCGTGCATGTTGGTCTCTTTCATGGTGAGAGGCGTCTTTGCGCACAGCAATCCATGGAAATTGCAATTAACAACAATCGATCGTTTACATTCGAAAAAGATATCTCATTTGACATACAAGTGAAAAATCTTCCGCGCATGGCACGCCTATGCATGGCCATCTACGAAGTAACGAAAGCGTCGCGCTCCAAAAAGTCTTCTAATACAAGTCGTGACAATACATATAAAGAAGCCAATGTTTACGTGAATAATAACCCTTTGGCTTGGGTGAATACGACCGTGTTTGACTACCAGCATCAAATGCGCACCGGCTGCCAGGCACTTTACACGTGGACTTATGCTGATGACATACAATCAGATGAAATTTTTCATCCATTAGGGACGATTGAACCAAATCCACGTAAAGATGGCTGTGCTATGGTTAAACTTACATTTCACAGGTAAATCTTAACCCAGATGTATTTCTAGTACTAATTAACTTTTAATAAAATAATGTTTCAGTAACGGTTATGAAAGTATACAATTTCCATCTATGGAGGCGGTGCTAAAGTTCGCCGGAGAATTTGATTATAGTGAATCGCTAAATCGCGAAAAATTACAGGAAAACACCAAACCTATTGGTGCTATGCTTTCACAGTACCTGCGCATTGATAAAGTATACGAAATGCATGATCAGGATCGCAATGCACTATGGTCGAGAAGGTAAAATAAAATTGTATATTGTTGAGTTAAACTTCATATGTTCATATTACATACATTTGCTTAGATATGAAATTTTAGCAGAAGCGCCTGAGGAATTATCGACACTTCTTCACTGTGTTAACTGGAACGAACGTGATGAAGTTGCAGAGACATGGAAGTTACTACAAAAATGGCCTACAATATCAGTTGAAAGGTCACTTGAGCTACTTGACTATGCATATCCAGATCCAGCTGTGCGAAGTTTTGCCATACGCTGCCTTCGTTTATTGAGGTAGATTATCACTTATTAAAAAATAGCTTTAAACCAGTTTCTGATATTCTTCAACAGAGATGAGGAAATGCTCTTATATCTTTTACAATTGGTGCAAGCCATCAAACATGAATCTTATCTGGATTGTGATTTGGTCACATTTCTGCTGGAGCGTGCGTTGCGCAACCAACGTATCGGTCACTATTTCTTTTGGCATTTGCGTTCTGAAATGCAAACGCTTTCTATGCAAACACGCTTCGGTCTTTTGCTCGAGGGATATTTAAAAGGTTGCAAGCCGCATGTGCCACATCTTTGTAAGCAGCTTAAAGTGCTGGATGCTCTCAAAGCAGGTTCTTTGATCGCGAAAAAAGGAAGCAAAGAGAAGGGTCGTAAAGAGATGCAAGATTTTTTTTCGAGCCAAAGCAATTGCAGTATATTTCAAAGTATACAAAACCCATTGAATCCGAGTTTCCGTTGCAAGGGCATTCAACCGGACAAGTGCAAGGTAATGGACTCTAAAATGAGGCCGCTATGGATTGTGCTTAAAAATGCGGATCAAAGTTGTAATGATATTTATATAATTTTTAAAAACGGAGATGATCTGCGACAAGATATGCTAACACTGCAAATGCTACGTGTCATGGATCAATTGTGGAAGAATGAGGGGTGAGTAGACAACCAAAACAAAATAAAATCTACCAAGAAAAAATTTCCTTGGGATAGAAAACTCTCCGTAAAAAATATAACAAAGCTGAACTTAGTAAACCACTTCTAATCATTGAAAATGATGGGTCAGTATCCCCATAGTATTTATCAAGCCTTTCCTTGGTTTCGATGATATTTTTTTAACGCAAAAAATAAGGCTTAATCGGCACACGAAATTCACTTTTTCCATTTTTGTTAAAAGTCAAAATAAAATTCAAAAGATCACTTGTGAACTGTCAAACCGGAAACAGTGCAGCAAAGCTTATGAACAATGATGCCAAAATTTGTCAACGGTGCACATAGTGTGACGTGCCTTGCAGGCTAGCAAAAGTCATTGTTAATTTTCAAAGGAATAATGAAGTTTTTGTGGGAGCAATACTTCAAGAGTGTTTGACAACACGTGACACGGATCTGAAATTTGTATATGTGTTATCGTTGTGTTCGTGCTTTTTATTGAATCATGATTTAAGACCAACTAACAATTACAACTATTTAAAAAAAAAAGTTTTCAAACGTGTATTTTCTATTAGCAAATGAGAGCTATACGAAGAGAGTTTCAAGGTCCAAAAGGGTGAACAGAGAGAAACTTATTATAAGTTTCTACAATCTAAATTCGATCCAGTCTACGCCACTGATGAATCGGTTTTTTTAAAGTGATTTTTTTTATTTAGTGTGAAAGAGACATAGAGAGTTATGAGTATCACAACCATGATGCAATAATGAAAGGTGTTGTACGTTGGCAACTTCTCGCTCTAAATCAGCCATCTTGAACGCCCTTAGAAACTGTGTTGTTCCTTTGCAGAATTTGGTTACCAGTTTTGTAAAAAAAAAATTTTGAATTGTAGGAGAAAATTAAGTTTTTCATGTGGAACTTATAATATGTATTATCGATTGTTTTGACTTTTGGATAATTTTTCTCATTTATTGATAATTGGTTTTCTAAAAGTGAGAATTTCAATAAGTTTTTGTAATAATTGTCAAGTATTTGTATAATGAAACATTATTTGTTAAATTATTAAGTGGAATAAAGCTCTGGGGTTCATTTCGGAAGACAGGATAAACAATTTTTTTGACATTTCCAATACAATATTTTATTGGCACTAAAACAAGATGCGTTTTTTTTGATAAAGTAACAAAAATAGTTCCCCATAAAATCATCGTCATAGAAAACTCCCATTTCTCAAAAGCCGCCTTCAACCGACTCGATCTTCTCGTCAACGTCAATTTTTCCTTTTCTCCGTTCGTCCTTTGAACAAGCTAATTTTATATTCAATTTAACCTATGGATGTTGTATTCTAATAATTATATCATAAAGGCTAAATGAACTCCATGGACCTGTATATTTATGCTTCTTCAGTTATCAATTAGGATTTCTTTGCTAAAAATCCCGCCTTCAGTTTTTTTTTGCTCATAACCATTGAGGATTACCTTCAGTTTCTTCATGATTAAATGATTGGAAATAAACTATATTAATGTGGGAAAAACCGTGAGGTTCTACTTTTCCGAAAAAAGTTAATCGCTGGACAAACATTGTTACGTTGTTGGTACGGTTCGAATGCATTTGCGTCATATTTGAACATTTTACATTAATTTCTAAATAATAATCATTGTCGAAGAAGTTTGTCTTTTTTAATTTTGGCATCCAAAAACACTAAAAATTTTTTTTACCAGCAATTTAAATACAAATTATGTTATTAATTTTTTTTGTCAGTTTTCATATAAAATTCATATTATTCCATTTATTGTGGTTAAATTGTATGTAAATATCTTCACTCATTTGCACTTTTCCCTAAGAACGGCCTTGTTTTATTCCCGTTTATCTAATACTTCCAAAATACAACATTGAGCTAAGGGCGTTCAAACTGGCGCTGTCACAACGTACAACACCTTTCATTATTCTATCATGTATCACAACGAGTTTTTTTTTTTTATATTTCTTTATTCGACATTTCAATTTTTAATAAATATTTCATGAGTATGCATGATTCAATCATACAAAGTTGGATAATTAGGCAGTTGTCTCACTGACTCACTCCCAATTGGACTGCGACATTTTTATTATTATTGAAACATGGCTCACGCCCGATTTCTTTGATGCAGAATTTTTTGACCCCAAGCTGTTTGATGTCTTTCGAAAAGATAGAGATGCCAGCAAAACTGGCAAATCGAGAGGAGGAGGAGTTCTGATTGCAGTAAGTCGCAAACTCCGTGCATCGTTAATTGATTTAAATAATCCTGATTCTCTACTGGACCAGATATGTGTTAGTGTTAGCAGCTCGTCTCTGTCTGGCGCATTGTTTCTTTTTTGCTTCTTACGTTCCACCGAACAGTGTGGATAGCCTATATCGAGCACATTCTGACAACATTGTAAATTTTGTACACAATACGCTACGGGATGACTACATCTGTGTATTTGGTGATTTTAATTTAAGTAAAGTAAGTTGGTCTAATAGTTGCACTACTGCTGGGCTAACAGCTAATAATATTTCTTCGTTGAACGAATCTTGTCTTATTGATAACTTACATAGATTAAATTTAATGCAAATTAATAAATTTGTTAACGAGCTTGATAGGATTTTAGATTTAATTCTTATCGGTGATGATCTAAAATACAACCTTTCCCAATGCCTTGATCCGATTTCTCCCGCGGGGTTGCATCATGTTGCACTTGTTCTTGAGATCGAAATTTTGCAACGGTTGTTAAAAATAATAATAACGCTTCCTACAATTATGCTCGCTGTGACTTTGCCAGTATCAACAGGCTATTTCTAGACCTTGACTGGCCAGCTTTGTTTGCTAACGTCGATGTTTCTAGCTGCTTTAACACATCTAAGTCAATTATGTATGATATTTGCTCAGCAAATATTCCTTTAATCAAGAGTAGGCCATATAAGATGCCCTGGTATAATTATCGACTTAAGAGATTAAAAAACCAGCGAAATAAATTCCACAACAAATATAAATCAACAAACAGTCTTAACCACTTCCTAATGTATAAGCGGGTTTTAAAGGAATTCAATTTCCTAGACAAGTTTTTACATAAGAATTATATTCTTAACTACGAACTGAATATCAAGTCAAATCCCAAAGCTTTTTGGAATTTCGTTAAGTCAAAGAAATCATCTTCTTCAATACCATCTACAATCTCCCTCAATAATAAATCAGCGGATTCTCCGGCCGATGTTGCTAATTTGTACGCGGATTACTTTAAATCAAACTTTGATCAGGATAACCATGAATTAAATCCTGATCCTGAGTTTCCAACCGTTTCACATACCATGTCGGGTTTTGGGTATCTCAACCTTGTAGAATGTGATATTGAGAAGGGTATTGTAGACCTAAAGTCCTCTTCACGAACTGACAGTGACGGTATTTCTGCGCTGTTATTAAAGAATTGCCCAGCTCTGATTTCTCCATTGAAGATTATCTTTAATAAGTCACTATCCACTGGAGTTTTCATAGATGCATGGAAATTGGCTTATATTTCTCCTATTTTTAAAAGTGGAAACAAAAACAATGTATGCAACTATAGACCAATCTCTAAACTGTCTACCGTTTCCAAGTTCTTCGAAGGCATCATTAAGAATAAATTGTATTTTTCGGTCAAGAATCTAATTTGCCCAAACCAACATGGTTTTATACCTGGACGCTCCACTGTCTCAAACCTGGCAGTCTTTAGTGATATATCGGCTTTTTCTATTGGATCCCAAGTAGACTGTACATACACTGACTTTTCAAAAGCTGGTGCCTATGTGTTGGGAACATGCAATGAGGGTTTCTATAGAACATGGGCACGATTTTATTTCTGCGCCATTCAAATTAAAAAAAAAAACCAGCTGGAGCTTTTGATTATAGCCAAAAACTCACTAAATGGCTAGGTCAAGGAGCTCCGGGATACTTCGGTAACCCAAGTCAACGAAGCCTCATTTGCATTATTTTGCGACAAGTATAGCTTTCTTACTACGAAGAAGTTATTTATTCGGTTTATTCCTTTTATTTAATTACCCTCTGTATCAGGGTTATTCTTAATATTGTGATGAACCCCTGGAGGGTGAAAGGACCAAACATTTTGTTCCGAGAAATAGTAAGTGACTATGAAGTTGTAAGAAAACCACACTTATTCGAAATTTTAGAAAGAAATCTTTATATATTAAAAGAAAAATAAATCAAACTTCATAGCTCAACAATTTAGTTCTTACAAATTCATGTTTTTGGCATTTGGGTGATTATTATGTCACAATATTTTAAATTTATTTAAACCTATTCCTTCTAGAAATAACAAAACTTTCCACTCTGTCACATCGAATTTATATGAGCGTGAAAAGCGTGCAATGAAAAAGCGCGTCATTTATATACATTTACATGAAATATTTACGAGACGGGGTCAATCTTGTAATCAGAAAAAATGCTGTCATTAAAATCCGGACTTAAACTTACTGTTTACGCGCACATAAGAAACAAAAAGTTTTGCCTGTTAGTTGTTGGTATAAAAAAGTTTTGAGGTAACTACTATTAATATTTTTAAGAAGCAACACGGTTTTGATGCTAAGGGAGCCGTTTGACAAAGAGTGAGCGAGCTAGCTGTTTATCAAGCTAACCTTTTATAATTGAATCATGATCAAACACGTGGAAATTAGTACTTTTCTTGTGAAATAACCTGGCAGGCAACACAGTTACCTTTTTGTAGTTTTTAAATTATTTCAGCATGTCCTACATTAAATAATCAAATTGACGGCATTCTCGTATGTTTCCCAGTAGCCGCGACCAGGGATTGACATTTTTTTTTGCATGTATGAAATTGATTGGTCGTTGGTTCGATTCCCGGCCAGGTCAGATCATTTTGTTTGATATTTCTTTTCAAAGAAAGCATTTTATGTTTTTAAATTTTTTACTGTATATAATTTATATAAAATAATATAAAATTAAAAAAAAAAGAATTTATATAAATATTAACAACCATAAAATTATACAGTTAAAATATCGAATAGAAGAACATTTATTAGTATTTTGACCAGCTTTGACTAACGTCTTTACTTGATTTCTAACAGATGTCCATCAATAAAAATTCCGTTAATTTTTTGACGAAGGTATTGTGTGGTGTTTTCCATATAAAACAAAATTTTTTTCGAACAACTAATGTTACATTTTTAGTGACTTGAATCTTACAATTTTATGATCTACAAAAATGGTAATTATATTTTTAAAAAAGTTTGAAATTGTAATGAAAAATGTTTACAATCCTGGTTACTGGGCTTTTATTAGATACCTCTTATTTTGGTTGCTAAAATTGATATTGAATTAAAGAATTTTTCTGCATGTAAAAACTTAAAAAAAGGTTTAAATCACTTTGTTTTTGTTAACAAAATGTGTAAAAAATATTTGCTTCTAAATCACACTTGCGTTTTTTCTTTATATAGTTTGTTGTATTAAGTTGCTATGTATATATGTACATACATACATGTGTGGTTGAATATTCAGTTATATTTAGGGAGTTCACAAGCGTGTTATTGGTCGTATTTCTTTAGTGCGTTATTTAAATAACAGAAGAGCTTGTGAACGCACCGTGTTATTTCACTCACTATTGTATTTGGTATTCAAGCAATTAATCAGCGAAAAATCACTTTTAATAAATTTGAGCGGTCAGTTTCTTTAAAATATATATACGTATATCACTATTGCACTTAATTTAACATTTTTTCAAACAAAAATAAGCCTAAAATGATGATAAACGGAAATAGCTGATGGAATAATACACACAAATAACACACTAAACATACCTTTCAGAGTTGTATTGAAATACAAAAATTTAACATGTGAAACAATAACAACAAGTTTAAACTAGTTTATTCTAATAAGCGATACGACGAAATACGAGATACTTGTGAACTCCCTAATTATATTAAATTGAAATATAAAATTTTTGCAAATATGTTTCATTCTATGTACAAACCGCATTTCGCTACTAGTTACCTACTTTTCTACAACCTTTGCGCGAAAAGGGATAAAATATTTTCCCCTTTATCAGACCTTCCTAAATGCAACCATACAAGGCAGTCGGAAAACTTAAACGTCAATAAGTATCCAACCTTTTATAATTGAATCATGATGAATATGTATGTATATTATAATACTATTTTTGTTTTTGATTAAATACGGATACAATTTTGTTCATTTAATTTATGCTTTAATCAACCTATTTTTTTGTTTTAATTAAACTAAGATATGTTAAACAGAAAAAATAAATTTTTTCGTTTTCCTTAATATTGCTTCATTTTTGTATGCTTTTTTTCGGTGTTTTTTAATTGAAGTATCTAAATTTATGCCGGTTTTGAAACTGGAATGAGTCATCCGTTTCTTTATGAATGTTAAAAACTTTTTTATGCGCCTTTGTCACATAAACCTTCTGAGGAACGCTTAAACGCATAAAAAAATAGCTAATTGTCTTGCGACTTAGGCTGTAATACATTCGCGAGCATATATATCTGGCTTTAGTTTAGTACATAAGCTTCATACATACACACATATATTAATTAGTTTTTTTTTTGGTGAACATATTTTTTCTCCTGTTTTTTTAGTATGGACTTTCGCATGAACATTTACAACTGTATTAGTATGGAACGTCGCCTAGGAATGATTGAGGTAGTGCTGAATGCAGAAACAATCGCCAACATTCAAAAGGAGAAAGGCATGTTCTCAGCAACATCACCATTTAAAAAAGGCTCTCTATTTAGTTGGTTGAAAGAGTATAATCGCACTGATGAAGAAATGAATAAAGCTATAAATGAATTTACCCTAAGCTGCGCTGGATATTGTGTAGCCACCTACGTTTTGGGTGTTGCCGATCGGCATTCAGATAATATTATGGTCAAACGTAATGGACAGGTGATCACTAAAAAAAAACAAAAAAAAAAATATTTTGCTTATATATATGTACATATATGTTTATTTTTTCCCTATAGCTTTTCCACATTGACTTTGGTCACATACTTGGTCATTTCAAGGAGAAGTTCGGTGTAAGGCGGGAGCGAGTACCTTTTGTCTTAACTCACGATTTTGTCTATGTTATAAGCAAGGGGCGTAACGACAGAGATTCTGAAGAATTTCTTTATTTCCAAAACATGTGCGAAAAGGCAAGAAAACTAAAAAATGAGTTGCAAACATAAGCAACTTTTAACTTAAAACGATTGTTAATTTGTCTGTTTTATATCGCAGGCATTTTTAGTGCTACGAAAACATGGCTGTCTTATATTATCTCTTTTCTCAATGATGATATCGACCGGTCTGCCAGAATTGTCATCGGAAAAAGATCTTAACTACTTAAAGGAAACTTTGGTTTGTATACAAATTTTATTTAGTTTTTTTTTTTGTTTAAAGCACGTTCCTTTTTAGGTTCTTGATTACACTGAAGAGAAAGCACGCGAACATTTTCAATCAAAGTTTAGTGATGCTTTAGTTAACTCGTGGAAGACATCATTGAATTGGGCATCGCATAATTTTTCAAAAAATAATAAACAATAAAGTAAAGGAATACTTAGTCGACTGCATTTATATATACTCGTATATATATACATTCAGGTTGCAGTTAGTTTGTAGTATTAGCACAGAAATCAGCGATGACGAAACTCGCAAGTTAAATAGCAATGTAAAACAAAAACTCAAAACAACTTTATAATATACACTTCAAAAAACTCAACTATATTAATAACACTCATTCATACACAAACACTACACATACACAAACCCAATCTGGTTACTGTTATTAAAAAATTAAGGAAACAATGCCCTTATTATTAGTCATTTTGTAGTTCCACATCCCAATTCTCTTTTTTTTATAAATCACGACTTAACAATGTACTGGATTGATTACGCCATATAAATTTGCACTCATCAGACAGTAGTTCAGTTAGAATTATTAGCCGAACTACGTGCAAATCATTTTAATTCATAACTGGTTACATATTTAAAAAATGTAAAACTGCAATTAGAATGCAAGTATTTTTTTAAATACAATCAATAGAAATACATAGCATATGTGTATGTTCATTAATACATATATATTTTAAAGCAACCGCTTTAACCGAGTTCTTTAGACCTGCTCATAGGTACGATTCCCACACGAGGAAGTTTTATATTATTATAATTACATGTACGTGATTTTGTTTCTCGTTTTTTGTACATCAGCAAATACAATCCTTTAGAAAGGAACAGAACATCAAACAAACGTTTCAGTTACAGAAATAAAACTTCGTTTGACTCGTATTCCGATTTTCGATAAGACATAGCAAAACAATTAAATGTTGCATCAATGTATATTTTAATGAGATAAGTTACATGTTAGAAGAATACACTTCATACATATTCAGTTTAAACAGTTCAATTTATGATAATATTCTATGCGTATTACTTAAGATGAAATTACTTTCTTTTGCATAGTTATTGATGCAACATTTCTTTTTACACTGAATATATAATAAACAAAGAGTAATGAAAAAATTAAGAAAACAAATATTTTATTGGTTAAAAAGATGGAAACTTTAAAAAAATTTACCAGATAATTTCTTTGGCTTTGATAAATCTAATTAATTGTTTGTGTTTGTATGAGAAACTTTCCAAGTCAGATAAGTTGTTTTGACTAAAATTGGTCATTTATAGTTGCACAAAGAGACAATCACAATTTAGGCTAATTTCGCTTATGTGAAAACTCTGAGAGTGAGCGGTAGGGCTATATGCTTAATTATTCGGTAATATTGATGTGTTTGAGTGATGTCCAGACCCAAGGAACAGCGGTGCTCTTAAGTTATACAGCTTTACATACGAGTTACAAAGTGCGGTTAAATCCGCGCTAGGTGAATATGCTTGTGGTATCACAACGGGCCTCTACTAATGGCCTAATGGAGTCGCTGGATTAGCAGTGCCAGCAACTCGTACCTACCTATTGCTCGTATACAAAGGAGAACTCAGCCAATAAAATGCTCCAAATGCCTCGAGTTTTGGCACCTTTCTAGAAACCAGGAAAGTGCTTCGAAGTTAAAAACGCAAGTTTCAATTGCGGAGAGCCGAAACACAAAGCTGTTGAGAGCAAAAAAGAACTAAAATGCGCAATATGCTCAAAATAAATTTGCACCAAGTGTTAAGCGCTGAACTGGTGGCAGAAAATGTCATCATTTGGAGGCGTTAAAGGACGAACGTGCACAGAGGTATGGAGTTGTGCCAAAACCACTATTGCTTCACACACCGAAGAGTCAGAGCGAAAGCATATGACGAAAGAGAGCTGCTACGATTGCTGATGTTGATTTCAGACTACTCCCGTTTTATCTAATCAACTTACAAATATTACTGCAAAAGGTGGCAAAGTGGGGAGGACGACAACATTTCATCAGAAGGAGTGGATGCAGTAGTTGTCATTTTTACCGAAAGTACAAGATATGAAAGTACCTAGATGCTAATTTGGCGCATTAAACGCTAAAAGAGTGACAAGCCACCTACACGTGTTGATAGACGCCGGATAAAGGCGCTTGACCTAAGGGAAGCGGTACTCTGTTGGCGGCATTTAGATCCCTGGAAATATAAACAGTTCCACTTGTTTCGCACAGGAGGAATTTAATTAATTACGGAAATTGAGCAGTGGAGATAAGTTGTAGCGGACTTGGGAACAAAGTACAATTGCGCTCCAGACTTTTCTACAAGAAGTACTAGTTAAAGGAAGCCTGACCGTCGAAGAATTTGCCTGGAGCCAGAACTATTTGCGTGGCCTTTCCCAAGCCTTTCCGAATTAAATCCAACTGTGAAGTAAAAAACCCTTAGAACCTATGCCACAGACAAACCCTTAGCGAAAACTCTGATCGTTTCTACATAAAACCCTGACTTTACGTATCAGCAGTCCTTAAGAAAAAGCGGCATCTATAGATGATGCTACAAAGAATCCAATTATTCTACCTATAACTTATTATATAACCAAGTTTATTGTGGACTGGTACCACAGAACGTAGAAGCATATACATAACATTTTTCAAAAGTTGTATATACCTTGACTTTGAATGCTTCTTCGATCCGGAAAATTGTAAGCAACTAGGAAAATAAAGTCCTTATATACGATACAGACGGAGGCATAAAAGAAAAAACATCTCCGAAGGAGAACCTCAAGGATCAGTCCTAGACCCATTACTCTGGTACGAAATGTGTGATGGCACGCCTGCAAATGCCGCAATGTTTGAAAATTATTGGCTTTGCGGGCGATATTGTAGGCAAGTATATAAAAGATGTGGAGCAAGGGCAAACTTAACAATTAAACGAATTTGGACATGGCTGAGGGAAGCTGGCCTTCAGTTAGCCCAACAGAAAACTGAGGCAGTGTTAATTAGCAGCATACAAGTTTGTAGCACGTTCAGAACAACGTCGAAAGAAGCGGCTCGAGTGGTGGCTGGGCGAGTCAAAATTGTTTGCAGCTTGACAGAGGCGGTGGAGCACTGCAGGTAAGGGACGCTGCTGGACATATAGACTAATTCCTTCTAAAGAAAAATGGCTTTATAGACGACATGGTAAAGTCGATTACCATCTTACCCTAATACTGATGGGACATGGTTGTTTTAAGTATTTTATTTTTTGCTGAAGTATAAACACGACGACGACCCCTACTGCACCTTCTGCGCAACATTGTATTTTCATCTGTCCGTGGTTTTCAATTAAAAAATTGATCCGGCACTTTGATTTTCAATGCTTTTTGCTTCATCTAGAAACAAAACCAATGCTCATAAACTAAGAGTGTTGTGAAATAGAGCAGCACATTTGGTACCAAGTTCCACTAAATGTGTTGCGTATTCGAATGCGGATCCGCAGTTCAAAAGCCGATTGTCTATGAAGGTTAACATAAGGTGAATACTAATATACAATTTTTTTTAAATTGCCTCGATTCTCTTATATATACTTTAGTATTACGTTGCCTGAAAGTTGATACCCATAGTTTTTGTTTGGAAAGCCGAAAAAATTGTTTTCTAGCACTCTTTATACAAAACTCTTTGCTTCGTGAGAGCGCAAGGAAAAGCGATTAAAAATAACCGCCTTCAATAGACAAATATATGTTATTAAATAGAGAGCGGATTTGTATATATGTACATAAATATATGCATATGATAAATACATAAGTATATGATAAAAATCAAATGTTTCGTTATAACATCCAAACAATCTGTAAAAGAAATACAAACACAATTTAAAATTACTTAAATTCATATTTTAATTGGTATGTTTTTATTTCATTAAAACATATATTTTATTTTTGGATATAGTACACAATGATTCTTTATTCTTCGTTTGCTTTTAGGTATACATACTTATATTAAAAATAGGGGTAAGATATAAATACAATACATAAATCTATAAAAAAATATAAATACATATTGTGATAAAACACTTGTAAAATGAACTACATTTTTCTGCTGTCTTAACTCCATACTCGTATGTGACTAATAGTCAATGTATACATACATAAATATACAGTGTTTTCTTTTAGATTTGCTGGGTCAATTCCAGTTTTCTAGGCAGCTTCAGCGAATATTCACGTATTATAAAGTTTATCATTCTTATTACTTTTCTCCTCTTTTATTTTTTTATGTTACAT
Organism: Philophylla caesio; assembly: GCA_963971545.1. NCBI lineage: Eukaryota > Metazoa > Arthropoda > Insecta > Diptera > Tephritidae > Philophylla > Philophylla caesio. Next base: position 221,828,993 of record OZ020604.1, on the reverse strand, counting down.
ACATATATTAATAACACTGTTTGTTTAAAAGTTAACGTTATCCATTTTAATTTACATATATAAGTAAATGAGTAAAAGCATATGTACTATGTGAAAATTGGCATATTTTAGGCCTACATACATACTTCATATTTAGTTACAAAAAAACGTAGGCATTATTGGTACATTAAAAACCAATTGAAATAAATTAAAAGTCGATTTTTTTTGTGTGGTATTGGTCTTTTCGTTTTCTTACCTTGTTTACAACTATGCAAAAACCAATCATAAAATATCAGTTTCGACTGATGAATCCATTACCACAGATCACGCAACAAACCAACCAACCAAGTATTTGTAGTCGCATTTGAGAAAAAGGCTGTGACGTAGCGCTTTTAAAAATCGTCGTTTTGTTGGTGTGATGCATGATTCAATTATTAAAGGTTTGGTAACTAAGCAGCTAGCTCCCTCACTTTTTGTCAAACGGCTCCCTTAGCATCAGAACCGTGTTGCTTCTTAAAAATATTAAAAGTAGTTACCTGAAAACTTTTTAATATCAAAAAGTAATACGCAACACTTTTTGTTTCTTATGTGCGCGTAAACGGTAAGGCTTTTAATTACAGCATTCTGATTACAAGATTGACCCCGTCTCTTAAATATTTCATGTAAATGTGTATAAAAACGAGCTTTTTGATTGAATGCTTTTCACGCGCATATAAATTCGATGTGACAGAGTGGAAAGTTTTGTAATTTCTAGAAGGAATAGGTTTAAATAAATTTAAAATATTGTGACATAATAATCACCCAAATGCCAAAAACATGAATTCGTAAGAACTAAATTGTTGAGCTATGAAGTTTGATTTATTTTTCTTGTAATATATACATACATATATATTTTCTTTCTTAAATTTCGAATTATTGTGGTTTTCTTACAACTCCATAAACTCCATCAAGTCACTTACTATTTATCGGAATAAAGTTTTTGGTGCTTTCATCATAATATTAAAAATAATTCTGATATCAATGATATAAATAAATAAAAGGAATAAACCGAATAAATAATTTAAATATTTCAAGATAATGTTTTATGATCAATTGCTAATATTTGCTTTATACCATAAAATCGTTAAGTTCATGGGACAAATAGATTGAAAATTTATTCGCTGATTAAAAATTAAAAAAAGAAATTTGATAGATATTACATAACATAACAGTACATAATTATATTTTGTAAGCGTAGCAAATTTATTTTTTAATTTAAATGAAATGTCTTCGAAATTTCTAATTAAAACAATCAATAACATTTTACTACTAATTCTTTACTCTTAAAGAAAGGGAAACAAATTCAAACCCGTTTTCCATACTCCGTAAAACAACCCTTTATAAGGGAGTGTCAACATTTGAATGTCATTATTTACATAACCTTTTTTAATTGAATCATGGGTGTGATGATAGTTTTATGTGATTTGATAGATTCCAATAAATTTAAACTTTTAAAGTTGGGAGTAAATACCATTAACAAGCGTTTCAACTGCACCGCAGCAACCAGAAAATTAATTCTTTCGTTTTCCTTTGAATACCTGATCTTGTGTAGTTGGTTTATAGGTTTGATTCAACACACTTTTCCAAGCGCTTCCAGCTAAGTTTTTTTTAGCCCTCAAGATTGAAATCAGATGTATGTATGTATGTCTATGTATTTCTTATAATATTTTATTCCCTCAAAATTATGTAAAACTAATTAGCTGTGTGAGCGGTTTGAACAGTAGTAAAGATAAAAAATTTCTCGTAACAAATCTGCTGGTAATTGCACCGCATTAAAACCTTATAAGATCGAATTAGATTACAATGCCTCTACCCGGCTGGTTGATGTCCTCGGCAGACCAAATGCTAATATCATGACCTTCGAAGAAATGAGGTGGCCGGGGCAAGGAATAAAAGTGATAGGTTTATGAAAAGGAGTGCAAATTCTGTGTCCGAATTGTGGCCTTAAGCCTTCGCCGTCATACCGAATAAAATTATGCCAAATTTATCTTTATTGGGGTCTGTTGTATTTGCCATTGTATTTTGTATTCGTGGTTTCTGTGGTTTTTATAGCAAATGTAGTAAAAATCCAACAATAAAATATACGTTCCACTTCAAATACAACAGTGCCAGCAAATACAATGGTTGGACCCCGCTGTAAATGTGGTTTTTCTTTTGTACATTTCTCACAGTTGATCGCAACAACTAAGATGAACTGTTAAATGTGTAGGTTTCATCTACAAATACGCTATTTATTTATGTGTATTAAAGTTTATCGTTTACTTCAGCAATTCGATTTTCACAATTATCAGTAATAAAATCTAATATTTTCGTTTTTTCGCGGCATATTACCCGCTTTTGTTTTGTTGTTTACTTGTGTAAATCCGAGTTCGTTGTATAAATAGTAAATATTACTACCAATACAACTGATCCCGAATACCCCTAATGTATGTTATATGGTTCTTAATTCTGTTATACCTTAGTCAATGAAAAATCGAAAACAGATTAGATGACCCACATAGACTATCGTTAACGAGGAACATACATATATGTATGTATGTATGTCAATTTATGTAGTATATCTGTAGTGCAGGATTGCGTGATTTAAAATCAGTTTTAAAATTAGAAATCTGTTTAGGCTTCCGGCCTAAATATCATCGCCACCCGGACGCGCCGACCGACAAACCGGACGCGCAACCCTAGTAAATGGTTTGCATGCGCGCACTCACACATACACACCCTATAGGATTAATATAGTGAACAGCAACTTAATTGCTCGCAAATCTACTTTTGAATTATAAAGAAAACTATTTTGTCAACTCTGTTTTGTTTCCCATATAACGAAGTAATCATAATTTCCCTTACAAAGCAGCCACATTCCACATCTTAAGCAGTGTTCACGCGCACTTAAAGTGCCGTTGGATACTTGAAATTTTTCGGGTTTAGCATTTGTGTGATGTGGGTGTGGTATGCAAAATGCAATTTCTTTACTATAAAACAAGTTATCGAGTTTTATACAAAAAAAAGAGTTTAAAGCGCAAAAGCCGAAATTTAAAAAATATGCGTTTATCATAAATTCACACGGTGATTGTTTATTGGGCTGAATAAACTAGGAGAGAACTAATGTTTAAAGTGAACTAAATTATGCAACGCTAATTTGTAATATGTATGTATGTATTCACATATACATACATAAGTATGTACATATGTGCAATATGTAAGAACATCCCCGTAAAATATTCATAAGTTTTCACTTTATTCATTTATTTCGTTTACATTTGATCTCTTTGCGTTGACGTCGCCGTTCTTTTTGGGGATAGTTTCGTTTAAACACAAGTATCCATCACCCATCCCAACGCAAAAGTCGAATAAAGAAGGACTTAAAGTTGCAAAATGTTGATATCACTGCTGAGGTGTGACATATTTAGGTGCCTTAAAAACGTTAGTTTTGGGCATACAATAAACACATAAAAATAGGGTGAATTTTCTTTCGAGCGAAACTCATGATAAAGGTGAATAGCTCTACCAAGTTCCAAATTCAAAACAAATCGTAAAGAGCACGGATTTTCCAGTTGGTATTAGTGAGTAGGCTTCTGGTATCCCGCCGTTTTATTTGGTTTGTCGCCAGCGCAAACTTGTAATCATATCATCTTTGAAAGCAAGATGCTCTCTTGCAAAGATCGCTAGATGGAAAATTTGGCACAATATGCAAGAGTACGTCATATTTATAATAAAAATCATCACTTTATAATGCAGTTTTTTTTAGACGATTTAAATGAACATCTCGATTTGCCAGCACGAAAGTAAATAATTACTATAAATGTCAACTTCACTACGCAATACGGAGTATTGAATACGCCTTGGCTAAGTTTTTAATTCAAAGAGAGACGTGAGAAACTCATAAAACTAGATCATTCGTTTTCTTAATTTGAATTAAATTACTCCAAATGTTATACAATAATTTTTTCGCCAGGATACAAATTCGTCGTTAGAAAAAGGCTAATATGGGCAAAATTTTTTTAGAAATAATACGTATTATTTTAGTTTTTTCTAAAATGTATTAAACAAATGATCTGTGCGAATTGATCCCCAGTGCAAAATTTCCAGCAGCAACATGCACAATTCTCTCAAATAGAAAATCTCTTAAAAAAGAAAGTACGCAAACCCAAAATTTGCACAATTAAATTTTTTTTAGCGTCCAAATATGTAAAATAAAAAGCATTGCATTAGTGTTTTCCTAACACATTCACATTTAGTATCTCATATTTGTTAGTTTTCTTGTAGAAAAATTTTTGATGGCAAAAAATTTTTCCAGCGGAAAATAGCAACTTTCCTCTTAAGTCAACTGTCAATTCCCGCTCTCAATTTCGCCTACTTTGCTGGATATTTGAATACTCGACACCAAAGGCTGATAATAAGTGTATCCGCGTACTTTTCCAGCAGAAAACACGAACGTACTGACATTTATTCACTTTCCATGAGAGAAATGTTTGTAAAAGACCGCGAATTCGCCAAACTTCAGATATTTTTTTAATAAGTATTAACAGTTTCGGCATTTCATTAACTTAATATCAATTGTTTTAATAATAACAATAAACCCAACGATAACCCTTCTTTCCCGCCCAACCGGCACGAGGTGCGCATCGACATGACGCACGGATATTTTATTTTTTTAAATATGGTTGTGCCGATTCGAGAGTTTGTTAATTGTCGATCGATCGATCCCGTGACCAACTTCGCCATAAACATTATGCCTAACATTTTTCTACGATTTGAAAGAGTAGGAAGATGAATAAGTTTATCCGAGAGAAGCACATATATTTACATTTTTTAAGATTTAAAGGCATCAACAGAGTTGTATGATCTAAATATGTTAATATCATCAGCATACATTAGAATGCTGCAATGCAGGTAGGAAGATATCCAACGAAGTATACATACAAGGTTGAAAACTAATTAGATCGAGCTTATGAATAAGTAGAGGGTGGGAAACTTTATAGAAGACTTTACTGAAATCGGTATATATGACTTCAGTGGAGTTATTTTGACGGAGACTTTGAGACATAAGTTGGGAATTCTAGCAAATTCTTAATAATAAATTTGCGTTTACAAAATCCATGTTGAGAATTAGTAATTGATGAAGAGAGAAAAGTTAACTGACTAGAGACGATAGCCTCAAATAATTTTGGAATAGCGGAAATCTTGCCTATGCCACGATAATTTTCGATATTTGACCTATTTCCGATTTTATGAAGATGGATTATAAAAGATTGTTTCCATGCGGAAGGAAAAATTCCCTGTTTCAATGAAAAATTAAATAAGTTTGATAAAGGTAGGTAGAGGTTTTCCGCACAATTCATAAGAATGCATGTCGGAATCATGTCAGGACCAGGCTTTTTAAAGTTTTCAGATAAAGGAAGGCCTTGTCTGGGGTTATTGTAGGTAAATTGATTGAGTTATTCAAACTTACTTGATACGGACATGTGGTAAAGTTCATATTGGTGTTAATGGCATAATAAAACTTAAAAAATAGTGCAAATAAATTAGCAATCTGTTCTGAATTGTTAGCAGTGATATTTTCAAATTCCATTGCGGACGGAAACCTTTGTAGCTTTCGCTTAGAGTTTACGAAACTATAAAATGATTTGGGATCAGAAATAATATAATCTTTCATTTTGCGTATATATGCTTTATAACATTTTTTGTCTAACTCAAAATATCAATGGCGTAAAATTGAATACTTTAAATAGTGCGAATGTAAGCCAATTTTTGTATAGTTTGAAGCTACGAGACCTTTTATTTGTGTGTCGACAAATGTTATACATACAATGGAACGTACGAATGAGTGTGGTGTTTAAATAACTGTATTATCCAAGGTTTGTGGCATGTATTTTAAGTCTATTGATATCAATTGTTTTACTGCAGTACCATGCAAACCGGATCGAATGGATCTTCTTATGTCAACCTCCCGAATTAAGATACAATGGCATCCAAGCCGTTCCCATTATTACTTTAAATGAAAAAATCCTGATTACGGCTTTTATGCTCCATGTATTTCTTCATCATACGTATGTATACAATTTAGGTACATAATTTAACACTTCTAATATTGTTGTGTAAGCGTTTCTTTGAAATTTAACTTTAAAAACTTGTTGAATATATACATACATACATTCATAGTCAAACTAATGCCCCTATTATGTATAGTGACTTGTGTATAGTTGTCAGTCTACTAGCCACGCCTACTAAACCCGCCAGTGGCTACTAGTGCTAGTTTCCATACGTAATAGGGGTATATATTCTAGAAAAACTTTGTTTTTTGTTGTTAAGCAACTGTATTTAAAAATGTTATTTGTGAAATCATTAGAGTTTGCAAAAATAACTAGTACAAATTCAAATAAAACAACCTTATATTTCACATTAAAGCAAACGCTTGAAGTGGCATAAATTGGTGTCAAAAGTACTTACACACATTTTACTTGCGTCAAAAGTAATTACACAGTATTAAAAATTGTTATATTTGGGTTTTTCTTGTGTGGTTGATGGCGGCTTTATTGGTAAAAAAAATATTCGTTCCGAAAATTAAATAATTAAACTAGTTAAAACAATGAAATACGAAAGCAAATCGCTGCCAAATTTAAGAATGGTATTTCGGCTTCGGATTTGACAAGATCTTAACAAATTTTACGAAAACCCTTTTATAATTAACTACAAAAGAATGAAACCTACTGAAATTTTACAAATAAAGTACGGACTATGCACAAGATAATTGCTAATTATAGAAAGAGTATAATACTAATAAGGGCTATCAATGAGTTGAGGCAGGGTCAGGCAGATGAGTCCTTATTTCAGATTCAAGTTGCATTTTGGAAAAAGTTCAGGTATTTACCACAAATCTTACGTAGTAGCGCAGTGCAACCTTTTAACAGATTCGGAGGCAGTTCAGTTATGCTTTCGGGGTTTGTGTCATTGTACATATATGGAGATCTCATGCCTATTGATGGCACTCTAAAATAAACCAGATCTCTTGACATTGCTGAAAATCATGCATTCGCATCAACCAACAACCTTTCCACAACCAACACCTGGATTTTTATACATGATAATGAAACATGTCAATACAATTTTTGAGCGAAGTATATCAAACTGTTCCACCTTGGCCACCCAAAGTCCAGATCTAAATATCATTGAAAATGTTTGGTCTTTTATGAACATCGGACAATCAATAAAGAAAGGAAAATACATGATGCAATTGAAGACAAGAAGGAAGTTTGGGTTTAGCTGACAATTCCATTTCTACACAAATTTATTGAGTCCATTCCTTCCAGTCTGCAAGCAGTAATGTCAATGTCAAAGGTAATTAAATGAAATATAAATTAATATTCTTAAAAAATATCAATATAACATCTAAAAATAGCATTTAATTTCACAAACAAATCACTTTTTAACACTGTGTAATTACTTTTTACGCCATAAATTCAAGCGCTTGTTTTAATGTGAAATACACCGTTGGTTTCTTTCGATTTCCCTGAAATTAAACAAATTGTTTTTTGATTCGCTAAACCACAATGTCTTCATATAAAAAAATGGGCGATGACATATCCCAAGTAAAAGTAAACAAAAAAATATGAAGAAAAGAAGAACGAAGTGAAGCCGATTTGTAGAGAGACACGTGTTTTAAATTTGGTAAATTATGAAAATATAAGTATTTGAAAAAGATTTATTTAATAAATTACCAAAAAACAAAAAAAACAGAAAGGGTGTTAACCGTTTTATTCAAGGCACATTAAACAGGTAGCAGCATTAGAGAAAATGCAAACCTGGGGTATATTTTGTGATTTGTTGTGGTCCAACACCTTTCAAAAAAGAGATATTAAATTTGACGAGTTTGATAATTCTAAATGTAAACAAAGTGTACGCGTTTCTACATTTTGCTTGAATATACATTTGTTTTCAACGCAAACAGTACAAGACGCATCACACTACAACGGATCCTCAGGAAGCATTGCTCCTGGTCATCAAACTCTGGAAAGACTCAAGAATGCAAAAAATGGTCGGAACGCAATCAACTGTTTGCAGAAACTGGCCTGCCGAAGTTCTGTTCCAATTGTATATGAAAAGCAAGATCCGACCTTTCCCTGTCTTTTATAACACAATGTCCCATTTCTGAGTATGGTTATACATACATACATACGTATGTATGTACGTTTCCCAAATCGCGTTAGCGCAAAATTTGTAAAAATTTAGTAAATATAAATATACAAATATACAAAATGTAATTGTAATGTAAACAAAAAAAAATTTTTTTTTTTAGTTTGTTTTGTTAACAAAGTTTGACTTGTTATGGACCACATATAAGAAAAAACTCCAATTTGCTGCTAACATTAAACTACCTGTTAATTATACCATGGTTTTATCGAATTATAGTTTGTTAGCTTTTACTTGAGAATTGTCAAAATCGGTAAAAATCAAAGTCGCGGAACCCCGGAATGCAATTCGCCGTATCGTGCTTTGTCAACATACATACGAGTACATACAAACTTACACATATTCAGTTTTTCATAAGTTGATTCCTCTTTGTCAAGGCGAATCCATACCAGGTGGTAGCATTAAATAAGAAGAATGCTTCTTCTATTCACTTCAAGATAAATGATGTTAGTAAAACGAAATGACGAAATCCAATTTCTGGTTCTTTGGTCAATATTTGTGAAAATTTATTGTAAAAGTGGCCAAACTGTTTTCGAAAAATATTGCGATTGGTAGTTTCCATATTTCTATTCTCTATTATCGTGACATCCTAACTTACAGAAACTCACCATTTCGCTGAGATTGTTCAATTAAACGCACATTTAAGTAACCGGACATCATAGCACAACTATAATTGTCATATTTATTTATTTATTACTTCATGTTTTTTATTATATTGGTTTGTTGCAACGCCATGTATTATGAGTTGCAAAACGAATAAAAATCAGATCGCATTATTTTAATAGATACGACGAAGTAAACGGCAAAAACGCGCAAGTCAATATACCGAGACTTTAGCATCATCGCCGTTCTCCTACTTGCATATTTCACGACCTCTTTTTTAATCGCTTATACATATACATTTGCCTCGCAACATAATAGAGCCCTTAACAATGACCATCGTGCGAACACTACCTTCTTAGTTGAAATCTTCAAGTATGAGCCTGTGTACATTCCACACAAAAAAAAACAATTCACAACAGACCTAGAATTTGGAGTGCTCACCCACCTATCCAATATGCGACTAAGTGCCATATTTGACATGTATTGCAGACAAGCCTGCAAGTGTACATAGATGTATGATGCTTAAGTATTGCATAATTGAGCAATTAGACTAAGTAAAAATGTTTCCAACATGCCTTCATTAAAAACCTAAATTTCTTCGAAAACTTTATTTCCAACACTTAAATAAGTGCACCTAAAATTTTCATTTTTGCTTTTTTTTCTTCTTTTGTTACTGTTTTTTTGTTTATTCAATTATTGATAGGGCGACTTCAAGACAAATTCAATAAGGTGGTGCCAAACGTATATGATTAAAATTCCACTATGCAGACTGATATGCAGTCCACCAAAGCTGTCGGTTCAATACTACCTTATTCAATTCGTCTTGGATGCATATGTACGAATATACATATATATTTCAACTATTATATCTCTCTACAGAGTATGCTAAAAATTAGCGTTGTTTCGTGGTACACATGTATAAATTTGTAATTTTGCAGATTTGTATTCATAAAGGCACAACTTTTGAAAATATTTCATTTCTCCATTTCATTTTCTCCCTTTTTATTTAATAATTTATTTATAACCTGAAATCACCAGATTTGTGATTTTTCAATTTATCCGCAAAAATTATAGTTATGTACTCGTGTATAGTAATAGTTTTTGTTAAAAATTTTCAGGAGATAAGAACTCATACTTTTCAAAATTTTGATGTAATGTTAAATTTTTCTGTTCTCTCGGTGAAAATGAGCCTATATCAACAAAATAAAGTGCTTGTGCAATACCTAACTGTTAATAAGTATTGAGTTTATCAATCAATGTGGAAACCGCGCACGCATTAAATCTGACTCTCTATCTCTCTGCCGTTATTATGAGCCGCATCCACACATCGACTGTGGTCGAAAGTGCCGACCGAAATTTTTCATTTGGTATTATGACGCCCATTTGGTACGTTACAGCATCGAAAGCAAAGATCTGGAAGTTAGTCTGTAATTCGAATTCGAACGATTAAGAAAATGAAGTTATTAGTCTTTCGAATAGATATTATTTTCAATTCGAACTGCAAAGTAAGGGCCTTCGACAAAAAATTCGATACTCAACGAACATTTCGATAGATTCCCACAGCTCGTCATATGAAATTGACATACGATTACCGAATTTTAATAACCACCGAAAATTAAAAATCGAATGCAATTATGTTTACATTTAAATTTTCTTCTTATGATTGATTATGCAGGTGATAGCCAGATTTAGTGCGAAACAAGGCATATTTAATAGGTAGCAGCCAAAATACTTTAAAAATGTAGTAACGACTGAATAACTGATTTGATTTGATTTATTTACCTTGGGCTCGAAAGCATCAAACATTGTTCAATTAATTATTTGTAATTTTAATTATATACATATGTATGTAGGTACATACAAGGCATATTAAACAGGTAGCAGCATGGGAAAATCCCATGTATTTTGTTGTTGCCAGAGATCTCTAATGTGTCAACCTACGAAATATCAAGTAAAAAGCAAGGCACATTAAATCAATTTGCCATGGGTAAAAGGTAAACAAAGTTTTGCAAATTTAGGGGTCTCATAAATTAAAAAAAAATCAAATATGCTACTCTACTGATAATACCTCTTGAATGTGCCTTGGGTACATACATACAAACAAACGAATTCAGAAGTGTCAAATACATACATACATACATACGCAGTGGGAAGTATGGGATGCATTACCTTTTTCTAATAGCACGAAAACTATAAAAAGAAAAGATCAAACCAAAAGTAAGCAAAGAAGGAATGGATTTCCCATGTTCATTTTCTGACAGCGTATGATTGCATTTACTCTAACCCTTCTTCCATTTTCGTATGTCTCTTTATTTTGCTCATGCAATACCAAAAGCAGCGTTTCGCTTTATTGCTAATTTCATTCAATTGTGAGCGGTCGCAAATATATTTCTGGTGCAATTTAATACTAAATAAATTTCATTTAATAAAGTAATTTTTTAATATGAGTAAAAAAAGCATAAAAAATATATCATTGGTTATGTATCTTTTTATTTAGAAAAAGTAATGCACTCAATATTGGGTTCATTGCAATGTTTATTTATGTAGGTAATGGAAAGGGTAATGAGAATATAAATAATTGAAGCGACATATAACTTACACAGTACATAGGCTATCCATAACTCTTTGCTTTCCCACTTTGTACGTGTACATATGTATCTGTAATCTTTTCACAGTAGGCTGTTCGTTACGTTCGCCGTTTCCGAGCACAAGGGCAAAATAAAAAACCACGCAATTCTTTATTTTATTCAGATGAGAAATTGAAACGAAAAAAATCAAATGACTGTACATTTTGTTTTTGCTTTTATAAGCAAAAGTTTCAAAGATATTTTATCAACAACCTTGAATTGTACTGAAATCATTTTTATCAAGGCGAATTCATAAAGGTGGCATCATCTTTAAGAAAAAAAAGTACATGTATTTGGTTGTTGCTTTCGGTACAGCGAATGTCAAAACCAACCAACAAACAAATGATTTTTACATTTGCTTTCAAAGAAATGATTTTGACATTTGCTGTACCACGGCGATAAAAGTAAACAAATCAATCAGCTGCTTACTAAGGCCACATTACTAAATTCGCCTTGATTGTTATCTACACGAAAAACAAAATTTGGACATTCAAATTAAAAATAACAAATTATTTTTTCGATGCTGCTATATATTCGAAGTGCCTTGGTGCGAGACAGTTTTTTTTTGTTCGGCAGGTGGGATTATCATTTTGTATACTCAATGTAGTAAGTTAAAGTGTTAAGAAACTTGTGAGTAGAGCTATACATTTTTTAAAACCTGAAAATACTTCTACTGTGTTATAATATGCATTACAAATGTATAGTATATATGTGCAAGTACGTACATATATATGTCTGTACACTCGTATATACTGTCACATTTGTTAACTTCCGAGTATGTATACATTTCTAGACAGTTATTAATTATTAGTTATTTTCAAACTGAATTTCCTTCGTTAAACGGAAACTTGCGTATATACATTTTTGACTTAAACATTTCACATATCACATTCCACGAATCCATGAATGTTCATATGCCTATCTAGCTACTTATAGTTTAGTGTAAATATTGTATATATTTTTTATAAAAAGTATTTTTCATACATACATATGTATGTTTTAATTATTTTATTTTATTTCTAAAGACTCATTCGTATCTATGGTAAATTTTTTGTAAAAACATACATACATATATAGGTAAGTAATTGAATGTCATGTCATATCAAAAGCTCGTTTTTTACAAAACAAATTAGCTTGCACTCTGACATACTGCAGCATAGCTTACAATTATCGTTCCCTTTGCATCGATAATATCGGACGAACATAAATACAAACATACTAATTATTTTAACATTCTCCGAGTTCGTTTGCTGTGCACTGCTAAGTCACGCATAAATCTAACTTATAAACACCTTATCAAATTGTTATAAAAGAAAAACTTATTATATCCGCTCTCACTGTATAAAATTGTAACTCTTTTTATATGTATTTTTTCTTGCTATAGACTATTCGACCATAAATACGTATCTAAGTTAAGGGCATTCAGACCCATCTATGTTGCACAGAAAAAAAGTCCGTGATTTTATAAATACCCAAAAATCAGAAACTTAAAAAGGCTATGAAATGGTGCACTCAATGCTTAGACAGGTTCAGCGGCACATCTGCGAAGGAAAAGAGAATAATATGAGTACACAAAAGATATATGGTAATTTCCAAGGTCTACCGTGACCAAAATATAGAAGTCATTAAAGGTGTCAAACAATCGATGGTATGACTATCGACAGTTTGGCACTTCTAATGACTTCGATAGTATTCAAAAAAAAAAAAAAACTATCAATACTCATGATAGTCTCCAAAAATGAAACCATCAATAACGTTATCGATGGCACTATCAAATTTCTAGTCGTAATTGAAGGTTTTCATTACGCTATTAAAACCATCATTTCGAGTTAAAATTTTAAATGAAATCAGTTGCTTTTCTTCAAAATTTGCTTTATTATAATACACAAATAAAAATACAAGCAACAAAACATTTTAAATATCAACATTTCCCTATACTAAAGTCGATCTATTGACGGCCAACATTCTTCAATCTTCCCGGCATTTGAAATATTTGCCAAACTTCTTGCTTGGGTTCAACTTAAAATGTTTTCGAACTACCGAAATGAATTTTCTGTAGTTCGAATATTCAAAGGTGGTAATGTCAGCCAAAGTTAGTCGTAACTTCTGATTTCTAATAAAAAAAAACTTAGTCGTTCTTTGTTAATTCCGAAATATTTAGTAATACCATAGCTTTAAAAAAGCTATCAACGGGTATTGATAATCTCAAAAATATCAAACTATCGCTCTATCGATTAGTAACCAATAGTTCCTCTAGAAGTAAATATATTTTCAAAATTTGGATTTAAATGATAAGCCTGGAGTCTACATGTTCATACGTATGAGCCGTTAGTTTAGTTAACTTTCGTTAGCATTTCTTTACAAAAAAGCAATTTCACTTCGTGTAAATATTTTAACGGTAAATATTAATTGAGGCTGGGATTGCAGAAGTGGCTTAACTCCGAGTTGTTAATAATTAAAAGTATACTTAACCCTCTAACGGGTAAAGCTGCCTTGAGGCAGCCATCCTTTTGAAATCCAGGACTTCCTATTTGAAACTTTAATTACAAAAATTATTGTTGGCAGTACTTAAAAATATATATATCTTAAACCTTGGTCACCCTAAAGCTCAATCAGATGTTTGGTTTAACTTTTCTGATCATTTGAGTTTCAAGTTTGTGCCGACAAGTGTAAAAAACGAAGTTGCAGAAAAGTGATATTTGAAAAAAATAAAAAAATGGTTTATAGACGTCGGGTACTTTTAATTATTTGTGGGTAAGTAGCCTCTAGTGTTTAGTGTTCGAATATATAAAATTTTATTCAAAAACTGGTGTTCCATGGTGTTTTAGGGGTAGAAAACTGATAGCAGCCTGCAGGCAGCCTTGCCGGCTTGGGCGAAATTTTAGTTCGTGCCAATTCTTATTAGTTTTTCATTGGTTTCATTATTATTGTTATAGAAATGAGCAATAAATGAAAGTTCAAGCTATCCGAGATATCTGATGAACAGATATTGAAATTTATGGAAGAAGTGGCATCGGATGAAGGGAGTGACGATGCCAGCAGTGATGATGAGTGGAAGGATCCACCGCACCTGCTGAACTGTCATTAGTGGACGATCGCTACATTTCCACTTGCATAAGCGATATGAATGCAGGAGAAACAAGCGATTTATTCATTCAGGCGACCAACTTTTCCCTTAATTTGTCAGAGTTTGAAAATGCAGCAGTTGCAAACATAGTCATCAGCATCGGCTGCTTCAGTTGCAAACATAGCTCCATTGACATCGGCATCAGCTAATATTTTCAAGCCACATAAGAGAATTCGCTCGCCATTGCCATCGTTCGAGGAAACGGGTCCTTCCATTCCGCCGTTTTCTGGAGGATTCACTTTGTCAAGTAATTGTTGCATAACCATGGTTTGATTGAGCACTTATTTTCAACGTTTGTATTTTTTCAGATGTGAAGGATATCTCTAATGATTCGCATGAATATTCGAGAATGACATGGCGCAAGAGATCAATGCGTCTCCATGTGAATGAGATCGCCTTCCATTGGCACTCGAAAATGCCAGACAATATCATGAATTTGAATACTCCAATGGAGAGCTTTTGCTATTTTTTTACCACCGAAACTGTGCAAATGATTGTTGAAGAGACCAACCGAGCAGCCATTACTCAGTTCAAAACAAGTGTTGAGGAAATGTACAAGTACATTGGAGTTTTGATCTACATGTCTGTCTACAGATATCCTAATATTGAAAGTTACTGGCGGCAAAATGCTTTTCAAGCTATTCGAAGAGCAATGCCATTGAAAATGTTTCTGACTATAAAAAGGTATCTGTGTTTTGAGGACGAAAGCGGACGCATCAAAAAAGGAAACCCGGGCTACGATCCGTTGTTCCGAATAAGAACGGTAGCCGAAAAAATTAATGAAAGGTTTGACTCCATCCCGAAAACCGCTCGGTTGTGTGTAGACGAGCAGATGTGCAGCACAAAAATTAGGCACCATCATCGCCAGTACATGCCAAATAAGCCGCACAAATGGGGAATAAAGTTCTTTGTCTTATGCGATTCGATGGGCTTTGCATATCGATTCGAGGTGTATAATGGTGCAGGTGACAATAAAGTGCTGCCTGGCACACCTGATCTCGGTGCCTGTGCCAATGTTGTTGTCCGATTGTCGCAATCAATTCCAAATTTTAAAAACTATATATTGTTTTTTGATAATTTTTACTCCACTGCACCTTTATTAGTATACCTACGTGCTAGAGGCATTTATAGCTTAGGTACTGTAAGAGCGAATAGAATACCCTGCTGTAAGCTTCCTTTGGCCAAGGAAATAAATACAAAAGAAAGAGGGTATTCAACAGAACATATGAGTAGTGCTTACGGCATAGAAATAACAAGTGTTCTTTGGAAAGACAACAAAGCCGTTAGACTGATATCTACCTATGTTGGAAGGGGGCGATTTGAACGTAGGACTGAAGCTGAGCACCCTTCAAAGGCGACGCGATGTGATAGGAAAAAGAAGCAATATATTAGTGTGGACTGCCCTCAAATCGTAAAAGAAAACAACGCACATATGGGAGGGGTTGACCTGATGGATGAGCTCATGGGACGATACCACATTCGCGTGGATATGCCAGCAACAAAGCCAAAGTAATATACCACAGCCTCTCTACAAAACTGGGCAAAAAGCACAACATCCTGTTGCCGATGTGCGTTTTGATGGATTTATGCATTTCCCGAAAAGGGTGCCCAGAGACATTGGCAAAAAGAAGTGCAAACTGTGTAAAACATCAGAGACGCAATGTATTTGCGACAAATGCAACCTGCATTTATGCTGCTCCGCTAATAAAAATTGTTTTACGACATATCATATACAAAATAAATAAATAAATAATATGTGAAAAAAAAGAATACAGGAAAAACAAAAACTTATAAAAACTACTCTGATCTACCTGACTATTTTTCACTAAGGTTAAGACATACATACTATATGTGCATCTATATGTTTCTGCACTTTGAATTTTAATTTTACCTGAACTTTCATGTTCTGTAATTGTTATATTGCTTTGGTATACCACACTTGTACACACTTGATCGATATTGTCCCGAAAAATTAATGTTGTTATTATTAGTGCTAAGAATGTATATACACAACTAAAATTTTGACATTTAACTCCAAAATAAATATTTGTATGTAAAGTTAATAAAGACCAGATACATATAATATTCGACATCACATTCGCATTGTTACTCGGTACATCTACTTGTCATATTCTAGATGAGTTTCTTAATACTGTGAAAATCTTGAATACTATGACGGAATCTACGAAGTCTGTGCTGAATTTGAGAAACTACAAGGTAGCAATACGCAATAATTTTAACTGCATTTAAAATTATGGACGTGGTAGCAATCGCTCTATTTATTATACCCTGCTCTCTACATTTCCTCTTTCTATCTTCATAATTGTACAATTTCCTTTATGATAAAAAAACAAATTTTCGTTGTCTCTTAACGATTACTTTCCCCTTTAATTATATAAGGGCAACTTCTTCAGCGGCGGTGGGAACCAAAAATTCGGAAAATGTGTTAATTATCAATATAAAATGGTCCAATTTTGCAGAAATTAAAAACAATGTTTGCAATTTTATCTAGACCAAAGGGAACGTGCGCAGTAAGTTGAATTTGGACTCTTCACAAACATTGTAAAAAGACAAACAGACTGCATATTAAAATTTGTGGACGGTAGCCACAACCACCATCTCATTCAGACTCGCAAGCGTTCACAACTCCTGACGCCACGTAATTAACAATTAGGAAAACAAATATTCGATGTAAGTAAAACAAAATTAAAGCTAAACTTTAAAATGGATTATGAAATCTGCGCAGTCATATTCACGGTTTCATATTACATAGTTAGAATAATTGGGTCAGAATACGATTTAAACAAGGGAAAATGACAATCGTCGCAATAGTATCATAAGGATGGGAGAGCAAAGAAGATATTGTAAAAAAGAAGAGGAAGACGCGAACGGTTGATTAACTGCCTTTACACGGCAATATTTCAATGCAACCATTGTGTGATGTAAAAATTAGCGCGTTTTTGAAAACCTAAAATTTTTAAAGATTTTCATTAATTTTTAACCATCGCTTTGTTATTCATGTTTACACATAAGAAAAAACTTGTGAAGGCAGCTTATTGCATGAAAATACTATTACTACGTCATCGAATGGATAGATGCTTTCAAATCGACAAAAAGCGGACTAGCGGTTCTTGGATGTCGCAACCTTTGTTTCACTGGACTGTGGGAAAAAATGTAAAGGTGAATATGTTTGTAGACATGGCAATAGGGATATAGGCCTATACCCGGTCGTGCTTAGTAGGTTTTTATTTGTTTCAGGTATGGTGATTACCGTGGCGACTTTCCAATTTTGAGGGATTACACCTGAGTCTAGAATGGAGTTGTAGAGGTTTAACAGGCGGGATGTGACAAAAGTAGAGATACTCTTCAGCATCTTATAGGGAATGTGGTCGAAGCCAGGAGTATTGCCTTTGGATTTTCCAAGGCAAAAGGCTAATTCAGTATTGGTTATCGGCGTATCGATAAGTCTGGCTTTTGGGTGAGTAGATGAGGGCAATACTGACAACTCCTTGGCACGACATTTTGGGTTCCTAAAACTGTTTGGGAAGTTAGAGTCGGAAGAGTAACTGACCAGTCCGCGGCAAACAAGTTGGCGATTTGGTGTGGATCAGATGATGTAGAGTTATTAACTTCTATGGCAATGATGGGTTTACACGCGCTACGGTTGCTTAGTCTGTTAAATTTACCCCATATCATGGAAATTGAGGAGTTCGGGTTTATGGATTTGGTGAACTTTGCAAAGCTTAGATTTTTTTTTGGTTTTCATTTCTCTTCGAAATTTGGCGTTAGTCTTTTTAAAGGTAATTAAGTTTTGTGATGTAGGGTGGACTTTAAACTGGTGCCAGGCTTTCATTTTTTCCGCTCTGAGTTGCGCAAGATCTCTGTCCCACCAGGCCACGTTGCGTCTTCCAACAGAGGATGATTGTGGGATAAAATGGTTTGCTGCTACTCGAATAGCTTTAGCGAGGTTGGAGGCCTTATGGTTAGGAGAGATCGCAGGAATTCGTGTCTCCATTTTAATGTCCACCCGATTTGCAAAGTTAGGCCAATCGGCCTGATCTAAAAGAAATTTTGGCAGTGGTTTAACTGTCGGCAAATTGTTTGAGTTAAACGATGTTTTTAAGATTATGGGAAAGTGGTCGGAGTTACTCAGATCATCGAGGATTTGCCATGAAATGAGGGGGAAGAGGGAAGAAGAACAGAGATGTCAATGTGGGTGAAAGCAGAGTGGGTGGAGAAGTGAGTAGCGCTGCCGTCATTTAAAACGCATAGATTGGCTTGTAAAATTGCACTTTCAACAAGACGCCCGCGACGATTAACAGTACTGGAACCCCATAGATTGCTCCAACTATTAAAATCCCCAAGGATGATAATGGGAGTACTTATGGACAAAAAGGTCTCTGCTGGAAAATGTTTGCCCGGGGGGGATGTTAATAGACAAAATGGTGAATTTTAGGCACATTTCAATCTCCAGTGCTACCACCTGCAGCTGGGAGCTAATCAGTATTCTTTTGTGAGGTACGTAGTCTTTTACCAGAATAGCAACGTCCTGCTTTGCTTGTGTATTTGATGTTGCCTTAGCAAAATAGCCGGAGTATAGTATTGGGGTAAAAAGGTTGGTGCAATGGGTTTCTTGTAGAGCGATAAAGTAAGGATTATGTTGTTTGATCAGTACCTGGAGTTCGGAATAATTGTTTATGAGACCTTTTATGTTCCATTGGATAATGTTGAAACTCATGTCAAGGGAAAAATAATCGATTTTTGTAACAACGAGTTTTACAAAAAGGATATCCGAGAGGTGGTTCGCAGATACTTACGGCGGAGAGTCTTATGCCTCTTCACGCGAAGAGTCCATGGAATCGTCTATTTCATTTCGAATGTTGACAAAGTAGTCTTTTTTTCTTAATAAATCTTGGGTTAGTTTGGAAATTGGGGATATATGTATATGAGGGTATGTTGAGAATTGGGTCTGTTGTTTCCATGTTGGTTGAGTTGTGTCGGAAGGAGGTTGGGTGAGTTGGGCTAGTAGGAGATGAAGAGGTGCTCGGGGTGGGTGCGTTAGTAATAGGGTTGACTGAGGATTGATTTTCGGTAGTTATGGTGTAGTTGGTGGGTTTGGTTGTGGGATTATTAGAGGTTGATTGTGCGTTTTTTTGAAGTTGAGGGGGCTGTAGAATTTTTATTTTTTGTATCGATTGGAATATCTGGACGTGGGTTGGTTGGGTTTCTGATCACGTTAGCATAGGTGTCTGCTCGTTGATTGAAGGGCAATCTATCCCTGTGTCTGCGACGTGCTTCGCCAATGCTGCACTTTTCTAATGTTATAATTTTTAGAACTTCTTTGGCCTGGACAAATTTGGGAAAGTTCCTATCAGATGGTGGGTGATCACTGGCGCAATTAGCGCACAGAGTTCTGGTGCACTTTTTGGGACAATGCGGTGGAAGGTTGCAGTTGCTGCATGCAGAACTACTTACACATCGTTTCTGAGTATGACCCAAACGCTGGCAGTTTTTGCACCGCATTGGGTTCGGGATATACGTTGGACTTTGACTTTGTACCATGCGATGTCTACCGCCTCTGGGAGCCGGAAGAGATCAAAGGTGAGGATCATTAGGCCAGTAAAGATCGACTTGCCTTCGACTTGGCGGGAAAATTTGTACACCCCGGTAACATTTTGGCTTTTCATTTCAGTAATAATCTCACTTTCGGGTACATGCTTTAGGCAGAGTGCGTATATTACTCCTTTAACAGAATTTAAGTTTTCGTGTAACTTAACGTTGACCAGGCACAAGTTAGAAAAAGCCTTGGTTTTAAGGAACTTATCTGCAATACGGGCGCTACGCGTTAAAATTAGTAGGTGGCCATCTCTTATCTGAGAAATTGAGTCCACTTCGGTTGAGATGGCCTCGATGGATTTTTTAATGGCGAACGGACTTATTTGCGAAAGGGAGATGTTGTTGTCAGCGGACGAAATAAGTATAAATTTTGGGTTGTCTGTTGTGTTGGGTTTGTGGGGAAGTTGGGGAAATTCGTTTTGTTTAGTTTGGTTTTTTCTTTTTAAGTGGGTTTTCGTCAAAGTCTTGTAGCGCGGAAAATCTATTCGGTGGCCTATCCGTAGGCCACGGCATTTTGGCGAATCTACTTTTATTTGACTATATATCGAAACACGTGTATACGAAGATACCGAAAAGAAATAAGTGAATGAAACAAGGGGCGAATTAATCACTGAGAGTAACGGGGTTCACTTTACTATTAATCGCTGCGAAGACACGTCTGATCGCTTTGAATGATAGCCGGCGACTGATATATATAATAATTTCCTCCGTTTAGCGAATATTAATAATCGTGATCGTCGAAAAAAATACTTTTCAACAAAGCCTAACAGCTCAACCTTATATACATAACCGGACAGCGTTTTTCAAAATACGCACGCAACCGAAGTCAACTGCGAGATTTTCACCAGATCTTTAGTGTTAAAATTATTTCGCGAAAGTTAAATAATAAGAAGATAACGTTTGCTAACAGCCTACCAAAGCACTACATTTGTAGGATCGCTACCACCTTAAATGAATTCGCCTTGATATAAATATTCTACAAATCTGCGAATTTGAGTTAGCTTTTGAAGTTCGCTATATGAGCACGGGAAATTGTTCACAGTAAACTGGCGGCATGGGTGAATATAAGGTTGGCCTGTTGGTTGACAAAGTTCTGCTAACGTTATGCAATAAGCATCTTTTTTTTGCTGTCAAATGAAACGAAATTATAATAAAGATGAAAACAAACCAACAACGCCGATGTGTTTGAGTGCATAATGCAATAATGAGAGGTGTTGTATGTTAGCAATTTCTCGCTCTAAATCGGCCATCTTGAACGCCCTTAGAACTATGCCGAATTTGGTTACCAGTTTTTTTTTTTTTTAATTTTAATTGTATCAGAAAATTAAGTTTTTCATGTGTACATATTATTGAATGTTTTGGTATTTTGAATTATTTTGAAGTATTTGTGTAATGCAACATTATTTGTTAAATTATTAAGTGCAATAGAGCTCTGAGGTTCATAGCGGAAGGATCAACAATTTTATTTGCATTTTCAATTCAATATTTTATTGGCAAAACAAGTATCCGTATCAAAAATAGTTAATATTTCTCTATGGGCTCTGAAAATATCCTCTTTATCGGTCGATAATCTGCTCAAACTTAAGCTTCTGACGCTGCTCCATAAAAACATCGTCACAGAAGAACACCCATTTCCCAAAAGCCGGCATTAACCGACCCGATCACATCAGCTCTTACATTTAAATTACAATCTGAACGTCAATTGTTCGTTTTCTCGGTTCGCCTTTGGAACAAGCTACCTGCTAAATTCTGGAATAGGGTCACATCGCACTTCAAAGAACAGTACTTACAATATACTGCTAGTGAATATGTGTCAATATTTTTTTTTTTTATATGTCAATATTTATGCATTGTTAATTTTTATCCCTTTCCCTTATATTTTAATCTTTTAATTCAAACCTATATTTTAAAATTTTTACTTTCACATTTTTTTAGACCTGTTCAATTCACAATTTTGAGACTTTTATTTGAAATTAGAGGCTTTATTTTGAGACTAATGGATGCCAACTGGTCGAAAATTGTGATTTTTATCTCTATTAGAGCCTAAGACTGCTTACTGAATTCGGGGGTTAATTAATGTGTTAAAACCCGTGAGGTTCTACTTTTCCGAAAAAAAATTAGTCGCTGGACAAACATTGTTATGTTGTTGGTACGGTTTGAATGCATTTGCGTCATATTTGAACATTATTCATTACTTTCTAAATGAATTATTATTTTCGAAGAGATTTGTCTCTTTTAATTTTGGCATCCGAAAACTGTGCGCAGATTCCGCCAGCAATTTAAATACAAATTATTATTCTTTTGTCAGTTTTCATATAAAATTCGTAATATTTCAATCATTGTGGTAAAATGTAATGTAAATATCTTCTCTAATTTATACTTTTTGCTAAGAACGGCCTTCTTTTATTCTCGTTTATCTAATACCTCCTAAATACAAGATTGAGCTAAGGCCATTCAAACTGGCGCTGTCACAACGTACAACACCTTTCATTTTTCCATCATGGTTTGAGTGTAATAAATTATTGTAATTATAACAAACTTTATTGAGAAAAATTGATTGGAAATTAGCAAAAAATGTTTATGGAATTTGGTTTTCGCAATAAAAACTGTTTTATACGCGCCCAATTGCGAACAAATCGCCAATATTATGGAAACAAAGAATGAAGTGTAAACAAAACGAAAAATATCAAAATCGCTGCGTCACTCACTTTTTTCTCAAAATTAATTTCATTGGTCAGAACTTTGTCTAAAATAAAAAATGTTTTAATGTTGCATATATTATTTCTTTCTTTAGATATGTAAATTATCAATTTATAAGTCGTTGCGATGATTTCCAGGGACTTAGGCTCGATACTAAGTTTTCTCTCGAAAGTTGGTCTAAGGGAGATTCTTTAATCCAGAAAGGGGCCACAATAGATGTTAGGGTCGCAATGCTTCCTCCCTTACAATAATAATAATAAGAATAACATATACATAAATAAAATAACGAGCTGAAACATATCACCGTAAACCAAGTTTTGTAGATGTATTCAAAATTCCGAGTATGACAAAACTATTATATGTTCTACCTGTTTTACTTCTTCAACATGGATTAACAAGTACACCCAAACTTTTTTTTTTTATTTTGTAGCACCGTGTAATTTTCGAATTACGCAGTAATTGCTTGAGATCCTAGAATAGCATTATCTACATTTGCCTTTTTCCAAACATGGACGTGGGCTCAAAATAAACGGCTCATACGTATATCTGTGAAATAAGGAGATCATATGGTTAAATCCTTACATAAAAATTACACACGTTATAAATGTATTGGCACTTGTAAACGTTTGCCATAAGGCGGCTTTAATCAAACCGTTCATTGGCGAATGGGAGTAATTTTAATTTCTAATAATAAATTTCTTTAAAAAGACTCCAGGAATCTCGGGGTGTGAATTATGCGTAAATCGTGTTTATGTTATGGTTTTTAGATCTTAGTCACCTTTCCACATACCTGAACTATGTTCTTCCTTGCCGCTAGTGGAATAGACAGAAGATGCTGCAGCCGCTACCTCTTCCAAAGCTAAACCTCTTGTCCCAGCGTCTGAGTCAGTCCTTCGTCTAGTTGCTGTTGCCGGTGTATTCTGTATGTCACTATATTCGTTTACTGTGTGATGAGCAGTTGGTAGGACTGTTCCACAACTTAGGCTATGTCCTTGTAATAGGGCCGATGTAGCTAATATTTGTTGTTGTTGTTGTTGCTGTTGCATTACAGCCACCATCGCCGCGTTGACGCCATTGTAAGCAAAGGTGTGGAACGATGGCGGTGAGAGCCGAGCAGTAGCTGATGACCCTGCAGAGGGTAAATGCAGAGGCAACGACGCCCCACCATAATGTGACCACATTTGCGGAGTATGTCGCAGCGCCGCCAACGCAAAATATGGATTCATGTAAGCTGGCGGCATTACTGAAGGAATGTACGATGCAGCCGCAGCTGCTGCCGCCGCCGCAGCAACAGCAGCACTAGTTGTTCCGCCAGATCCAATCGGTATGACTGTGTTCGGTGAAACAGCCGAACTGTGTGGGCCAGGACTGGACGTACCGCTCGGAGGTGCCGGTGGATACATGTAGTAGTGGTGCAATGGTGAAGGAATTGTACTTCCACCTGGCGATCCACGTTGCAATTGATGGGATCCACTACCGCATGTACTCGCACTCGATACAGGTGTTCGGCGTCCCTGTACCGAGTATGAGTCCTCAGATAGACGCTCGCCTGGCGACGGGCTGTCACTCCTTGCCGCAGCGGCGGTCGGTGATGCGAATTGCCTACGTATAGATACAGTCTTTTTTGGTACAGTTCTTGGCGTACTATCGCGAGGCGAGTCAGTCATAACTCGCGAAATCGGCGGAGAGTTTTCTCGACTATTGCCAATTGAACTGGAAGTTGAATGATTAACTGGAATGTTTGTAGAAATTGATGCTGGCGAGGATGCTCCACTAAAAGCAGACGGGTGACGCGGAGAACGTGACTCGGCAGTACCGCGGGAATTTGGCGATATGGAGGATGTTGTGGTGGTGCTGATTACACTTGCCGAAGGTGCATATTTTGTTAATGACATGTACGACAAATAAGAGCTTTGCTTCTGTGAATGTATACTGGAGTGACTGGCTGAAAGTGGTCTAGATGTAGTATTAATGCCACCTACGTGCTCAGAGCCGTATCGCATTGGATTATTGGATAACCCGATATCACTAACGCCATGCGCCTCACGTAAGGGTGAAACATAAGGTGGTGACCGCTTTTTGGTGGATGAGGTTGAAGGAGATTTTCCACCTCCGCTCAGGATGCTTTGTTCTGGTGACTGAGGTGAAGCGAGCATTGCGCGCAAATACGACGGGTCTCCATAATGTTGTTGCGATGAAAGTTGCTGGTGCTGTTGATGATAGCCTATGCTGCTGATAATTGCTGCATCATTCATTCTTTTCTTGCTCCCATTGTTTGAGGAGTCCATAGTTGTCATTGAGCTACTGCTGCCACCTAATAACGAATGTATACTATATGAGCTGTTCAGTCGGGTAGGAGCCGTCCTCGTTGTTGCCTGTGCCGTTGTTTCAGATTTCGAATATGATGTGGAAGTAGGCCGAACAGAGCAATTTTCACTGGAAACATGTGTATTTTGTCCAGATGGACTCTTAGTACGGCACGGATTACGGTTATTGGGAGATTTTATACTGCGGTACGAGGACGCTGATGAAGATGATGCATTACTTTTCGCACGACTGCGCTTGCCACCTGCCACAGTGCAATTATCGTCTAAGGATACTTTTTCAAATTCACGAAGAATACGCTTCCGTGGCGATACATGCTGCTGTGGGTACTCTACTAGACGCGTTGTCGTTGATGTGTTTGTAGGCGAAACCTAGAGAAATAACGTTAAGTAAAGCATTCATTTTCAAACATTTGATACTCATTTACATTTACCTTATACGCAAGTGAATTGTTGGCACCATCTAAGATATTTGCAGTTGTAACCGACTGTGTTACTCTGGAAATTTGTGCTAGACGTTCAGGCACTCTGTCTATCAACTTTTGCACAATTGCATTTAAGCTTACGCAGAGTTTTGGATATTTGGACTTTTTCTCATCTTGACAATTGTAGTTTTTGAATAAACGTGCACTCTTCAGATCGGCTTTAACTGTTTTACTCTCCAACATAACGCCTATGTTACCGTTGACCTGGGTTCTTGAATTATTGTGTTCAACAAATGCTGATAATACATTTTCATCTTCACTAGTAGACATTTTCTCTACATTGCCAAACTGAACCTCCTCTTTTGGTGTATCAATCGTGTCGGTTTGATCTAATTTTACCAACGATTTAAGGTTTAGACATTGCGAGAGTGCTGATGAAGTGGATGGTGGCGGGGGAGTCTTTTCATCCATTTGATTATCAGTACAATCTTCACCAGTTAACGTTGCCGTGGATGAACTTGAGCAGCCATCTTCTTCTTTTATAACCTCAGTGCCGGTTTCACCATTACCCATTTTGCTAGCACTTTTACTCATAACTTCTGCACATTTTTGAAATGTTGAAATTTTACAGGTTTGTTCTAAATTTACTGATGCTTCAACGTCTTCACGATATAGCTTCGTATCTGATATTTTCTCCTGGCGCTCGAAGAGAATAAATTCGCTTGTTATTAAAACCGTATCATATGGCCTTCGACATTTTCTTCGGGCGATTATAAGCGCAGGTTTAGTCAAAATAACAGCCTTAGGCCGCTGATAGTATAGGGACATGCCTTTTGATATACCACTTCGAGGAGATAATTGCTTCCAACAGTGATCTCGTTGCCATGGTGACGATTGGATTGAGCTGTTGTCATCAGAAACTAAGATATTCAACAAAATTGGTTCGTAATTTATTAAGGATTTTCAAGCTTATCTTATTTTATCTTACAACTTAGTGATGTTGAGCTTTCATTCTTGCAATAAGCTATTGAAGTTGCCAATGTAGGCGTTACTGTGGATGATGTCGCTGATGGTGCACGAAATAACTTGCGTGGAACAGAAATCCAACGACTTTTTTCACCTTCCTTTGAACGCGCCAGTTCCAATATAACTTTTCCGTCTACAAAGTGTTTTTGAAAATATATTTCAGGAAGCATGAAAGATAATGAATGCATGTATAATAGTTTATCTGAGAAACTAATTCTAAATTTTGGGAATATAATTTTAACTACAAGACTTTCTTTACAAACGTCACTCAAGTCAAGGCTCCGCCACTGCTCCGAATCATCACCGTCACCGTTCAGTGCGACATCCGTTCGTAATGACACCAACTAAGTTACAATTTTCCCATTTATTTTTAAGGTACCGAAATTTATTTTGACTGATACTTCTCGGAAGCAACGGAACTGTGGCGTGCCGTGACTAATATGCATGAAGACTTACCATTAACAAACATACAAATTTACATACATATAAACTTTTTATTTTATTTTTATTTATGGGCTTACACTTATAAACTTACTCTTAAAAAACTGTAGACGACCACCAACACCGCTACCAAAATTTCCGCTGCTCAAAGACGGCCGATTTCTTTCCATATCATTACTGCTACTGCCACCATTGCTATGTCCATAAAATTTTTCGCTTTTGATGTTGGCGATATCTTCGACTATTTGAGCGGTATTATTGTCAATCAGATTCGCTGGAGCTGTTGCATTCATTGTATAATCAATGACACCAATCTCTGATGACTTACCACCATCATCTACGCCGCTGACTAGGTGAGCCGAAAGGGGTGCTGTGCAGCCAGAGCCCAAAGCCGCAGTAGCGGCCATTGCTTTAGCGATATTTTGTTGCGCTGTACGTTTCTTTGAGGATGTAGTAGAGATTCGGACGATTGGTAGCGGGGTTGTTTTCGGCAACCGGATAATATCTCTCTGTATGTTTGTCCGCGGTACTGCTTCAGTACTTGATTTTGTTGTTGTCGTTGAAGTTTCAACAGGTTCATTTCTCTCATTACACTTATTTGACGACGCTACCGCCGATAATTTTACACCGGCTTGTTGTTGATGTACCGTATTATTACCTGCTTTAGCAAGAGATTGTGTCTGGGTCTCACTTTGGCAGATTGATGTTAACGAACGAGACCGTTCATGTGATGTTACTGCTGACAAAATTTTGGATGACTCCGTGTCTGCATTGCTCTCGTTGATACTATTGTTGAATATTTTTTTTGCCGACTCTACAATTATGCTCTCATTTTTCGTTGAAACAAATTGAATTTGTTGAAAATTTCTATTTTTGTTTGTGTTAATATTTTTTCCACCAAGTCCGGTTTCTACAATCTGACTATTGAGGGCAATATCATTATTTAGTTTACTACTTTTGCGCTCATCAGTCATCTTTGTATATGTTTAGTTGGTTGCAGCATCTTTAATAACTGCATTTTCGGTTTTACTGCTGTCCGTTATTGAAATTTAAAGCTAGCGATCCCACCGCAAAGACAACTGATAGGTCTGAAACGTTACTCGAGCATTTACGTTCGTTCGTTTCGCCTTTTGACGGCTGACTTAAATCCCACGCACATCTCCAGTTAGGATCTTGTAATTTTGTATCCCATTACCTACAACCGAAAAAACGATTTATTGAGTTTTTCACTCCAAACATATACATATACATATGTACATATCTGCCGCAAAACATCGATTTTAGCGGAACATCTTGTAAATAATTAAATTATAAGAAATTATTCTGAAGTTAAATGTGGCTTTCTATACCAGATTTGAAAAAATGTCCTGCTTCTGCCCATAGCAATCAGCACTATTAACATGCATTAAAAAATCCGGGGAAATCAAAGGGTTTGAAGCATATTTTTATTTTACTGTAAAATATACGCTTTTGCATTTAATTTTTAATTGCGAATATAAGACAGAGTCGTCGTGCAAGAACTTGTGCGCCGTACGACGAGCTTTCCAAAAGTTTTGTAGAAGAATGCCAAAGTGAATCTTCCGTGACCCTTCAAAGGAATAAAAAACAAAGAATTGTCTGAAACTCTTTCAAAGAGTATACAATTCTTAACTTTGATGATCAAAAACGGACAAAGAATGTTTTCTCTTCTGAAGAATCGTGAAGCTATCCGATTTGGGATACCTTTCCAATTATCTTCCAACTTTTGACTAGGTAATGACAACAGAACCCACCACCCACCAAAAAAATGTGTATTACCGGCAACACTCTAACGAGTCGCAACAAATTTATCACCGGTAATATCGCCATCGAATTCTCATTACCAATCGCTCTAAAAGTCCGCTCAAGGCAACTCGTCTGGTCGAGTCATATTCTTATTACCTAAATGAGCATTTTACTTATCGCTTTATTACTAAATGTTCCCGATTAATCATAGCGGCAACAAATTGTCCACAATCTATTATACGAATGACAAGAAGAAACAAATGTTACCGATTTGTCACTTAAGCAATAAATCGACGAATCACCAATTTGTTTTATTTGTGCGTTTGTAAATACATATGTACATATGCAAATACAGGAACACATAAATAAGTATTAATTTAATGAAGGTGCTACTATAAATACTTTGCACGTTTTGCAATTTTTCATTCACAATTCTTCACTATAAATTTTGTTTTAGTGTGTAATTCGTAAATTATATCTTTCAAAGCTGACCTTTTTTTACATTTCACGCCTACAAAAAATACTTTAAGAGAATATTGAGATACAGCAATGTGCATATCGTTGCATTAATGTAGAACGGTCCTAACTCCTATTAATTTCTCATTGAGTGTCTGAACATACATATGTATGTATGTACATAAATGAAAGTGTATTAAATGAATATATGTACATATGAATGTGCTCATGTGCAAACATATTCATGATATGTACATACATACATATGTACACATATGGTCAAAATAATAAGTACATTTATAAAATTTTGTTTAATGACTGATAAATTCATTTTTATTCAAGGAACGGGTAAAAAAATATTAAATTGCATAAGTTACGTCAACTCTTATAACATATATGTATAAAAGATTTAGCAATTGAAACCATTCAATTAATTTAAACTTTTGGAAATAAGCTTAAAAACCACTAAAATGACTGAACAAAATAATAAGTGCATTCCATATGTGTTAATATAAAAAGGTTAAAATTTCTATTCACGCCAACCGTTTGGTATTTTTTAAATATATTTCGTCAATATCCGGTAGGTAGGTATGTAGGTATTAGTGGCTGTCACTGCTAATCCAGCGATTCACTTAGGGCATTAGTAGAGGCCCGTTGTGATACCAAAAGCTTATCGCTCACTTCCCCTTGCTGAACCATTTAGAATTCTTGACGAAACTCGCCAAGCATCTTGGTATATTTCACCTAATTCTCCAAGGTCCCATAGAAACCGTAGCCTGCTTCTGGCTAGCGCTAGACAAATACAGAGACGAAGCAGGACCGTTTCCTCCTCTTCATAATTTTTGTAGCTTCTACAGTATCTATAGAAGGGTATTCCACGGTTGTCTATGAGGCAGTGCCCTGTTAAAGCGCCAATTACTTGGGATATATAGTCCCGTTTGAAGGTATAAAAACTACGCGACCGTTTACAGTCCCGTCTTGGTCAAGTCAGCCTAGAGATCCTACAGGTCGTGGTATGTGTCATCTGTCGTTTGCACGAGCATAAGTAGATTCTTTTAAAATCAGCTTGCAAGTGCCAAAGGGCATACCACAGCGGTCTGTGTATTGTGTTGTGCGCAACGCTCTGCTAATGCAGATCATACTGGCTCTCTGCACTTTGCTAAGTAGATTAAGATTAGCAGCTCTGCTTAAGGCAGGCCAACGGTATATCAGCCCTTATTTTGGAGTACTTTTGTAATTCTTTTCGGATATTGGAAATAAAATTGCGGCAGGTTTTAAATGGAATTTCTCCCCCCCAAGGGTTCGATCGGGTTTAGATCTTGGGGTTGACTAGGCCAGCTAAGTCAAACCATTTTGGTATTCTGAAACCAATCCTTTACCAACTTTGAGGTATGTTAAGGATCGTTATCCTGTTGAAATGTCCATAATAGTAGCATGTTTTATTCAGCATATGGTAACATCGTGTTTTCCAAGATATCTCTATTCATAGTGTAAGCAATTCTAAAAGCAGCCCAGACCATAATGTAACCGCCGCCGTGCTTAACAGCCTTTTTTTAAAAGCGTTCGTAAAATTCCTTCCCCATCTTCAAATTTTTTTGTCACAATAAAGGAATTCTTCTAGCGATTCGGCCATGTAAATATGCCCTGCCGTCGTCAAACCGTTCGCAAGGAAATCACTATGCCAATATCAGCCGAAATAGCTTTTGAAGATATGAATGGATCCTTTTTCGCGAGAGTGACGATGCGGCTATCAGTTGTTGCCGATGTTTTTTTTTTTGGTCTTCCGCGATTTCAACTGTCTTTTTAGTTTTTAAAGCATTCTGCACAAAAAACAATGAACGACCTAGATATTTCGCAATAGAACGAAGACATTTGCCGGTTTTTCCTTAATGAGACGATTTTCTTTTACTCCGGAGTGCAGTGCTATCATCTTCTATCCATCTACAAAGTTATTTAATTTTTATTTCATTTAAAATCGGCAAATACATAGATAAAATACCAAACCTTTCACAAATATACCTTACTTTTTACTCCAAGAGGTATTGCCACATTGAAATTATTAAAATTAAACCAAAGTTGCATTTATTTGATGCATCATACTCCTAAATTAATTAATGAATGCTTACGGAATGTACTTATTATTTTGACCATATGTGTATGTATGTGTGCTATTTTTCTCTTTATTACTCTTAACTTCAATAATCTACTTTAGTAGGCATATATGTTTATATGTAATTACTGCTTTTTTATTTCATTTTAAACTGATGTTTCCGCAGCACTATCATGCAACAACAAATTATGATTCTAAGTTCATATTGTATTTACATACATACATACATACAAACAGATGTATGAGCATGTATTTATCTCTCAATGGACACAAATACAATAGGCAATGTGTGTAAGTGAGCTCTCTTAGAAAGGAAAAAGAAAAGTTTAAATACTATCGTCACTGCCACAATTTGTGTGCAACTCGTTTCGCTTCTATTGTTGTTGTAGCTTACTACCTTTCAATATTGCTCTACTTGTTTGATAGTGTTGAACCAAATGTCTCCAACGCCGCGCCAT
This sequence comes from Philophylla caesio, assembly GCA_963971545.1. Lineage (NCBI taxonomy): Eukaryota > Metazoa > Arthropoda > Insecta > Diptera > Tephritidae > Philophylla > Philophylla caesio. The sequence goes on along the minus strand of OZ020604.1, from coordinate 221,797,111 downwards.
AGCATGTGTCGGTTCAGATCTCAAAAATTCAAGCGACAATGCCACACTAGTTCATTCACACCCGAGTGCGGCAGTACCAATGTTTAAAAACCTTATTAAGAGCTGAGCTCATGCGCACGAACCCGGCAAACAGCAAAACCGCTAGCTGACTACTCTTATTCGATGACACCAACTAACTAGCCACGACACTAAACCGACCCCTCTTACTGCACTGGCTAGCTGAATATCAAAGTGACAGACTGCCTGAATACAACAGCTTTATGACCATGCCAAATAACTGAGAAAAAAGTGCGCTAGACAGTTCGGCGGTGCGGCATTATGACGTGAAAAGGCCGACTGAAACACAAGGAAGGAAATGCAACCAAACAACGTAGGGGAGATCATCTCAACTCTCCGGCACTGCCATTTTGTTTTATGACTTTGTATATGTTGTAAGTTTAAATGCATGTTGTTGTTGTTTTTGATACTTATGTTTTGTTGTCGTCTTTGCTACTGTTGGTTATACTCAGTTGTTGCTGTCTCAGCAACTGATATACTGCTGCAGCTGTTGGAGCAACTTCTAATGCTGATACTACTTAATATTACAATGGCTAATTACCCATTACATTCTTTGTAAACTTCTATTCCACCATTGGAATTAACTGATTTCAATTAAAACTGAAACTCATCTGTAGAAGAAAAGACAGATTATTATTTCTGTCAAAGATCTGTAGGTTAATTCTTCTAACTATATCCAAATCTACCCCAATCTTTTAACCAGTTCTAATGTTTTATTTTATGTATGTGCGGTCAGGGGTCAATTTGGGATCAATTCTGAACCGTTTGTTATCAGTTTGGAATGATTTCGGTGCTTATCCGAAATTCGTCTTTGACCAGTTTCGAACAAGTTCGACTTCTTTCCGGAACATGTTTAGAAGTAGTTCGGATTAATTTTGAGGCCATTTAGGAAGTAGTTTGATACCAACACGCCACTTATTAGGAACCAGCATTGTACTTTTAAAGACCATTTTGGCACCATTATTATGAATACGAGGTGTGTTCAAAGAGTAAGGTGAATACTCATTTTATCAAAAACTTTCCATTTATTAGATATATTTGCCTTGTCTTCTTCAGAGTAATCCACCTCAGATGTAATACACTTACATACGTATGCCAATAAGCCTTTTTTAAAACCTTGAGTTCTTCTAGCGATGCGTGTTTTATCTCCCCGATGGTAGAAAATCTTTGCCCTTCCATAGGTCTCTTCATGGATCTTAATCCGGTAATTACTAAGGGTCTTCGCTACAAAAAAAAATCGTAGTTTTTTCTACATTAATAGAAAACTCGTCTCAGTTAGACTATTTCACTATGGATTTTAGATCCCTTTACTGAGGGAGATTATAATCAGCGTATGCATGCATTTGGAAACGAGATAAATAACACTGACGAAAAGATTGAAAAGTTAAGGTTCAAGGACCACAGCCTTTTAGTTGTGATTTCTGAGTGAGTATTTCAACAAGCTTAGACCTACCAGAATCGAAGGGTATCATTTAAAAGAGCAAGAGACGAGGCGACTTATGCGATCGAAGGATAAAAAAGAAAGCGTTTGCCTGAAAATAAGTGTCCATCCTTTTTTTAAGCATAATATTACACATTTTCAAATTCGTGCTCGTTCTGTCTTTGATTGTATATTAAATGTTGACGAATTAAACTATTTTTTAATAAACATGGGCCCATTAAATTTGACCCTCTGTTATTAGTAAACACTCTTTTGTGTACTCGGTTTTTCAAAGGGATTTGACTAGGTAAATGCTTAATATAAAAATAATATTTATGTGTATTGGAATGATTTTCCGTCATTCCTTGAAAAGTTTGGTTTGGCGAAAAGACCTTGAAGTTTTTCTTTATAAAATTGAAGTTTCGAGATCAACGCAAATGGCTAGTAAAAGTAAAGTTAATGAAACATATTCAAATTAGGCATATTGAACAACAGCATGGGAAAATCCTATGATTCCATTATTAAAGGTTCTGTACGTTGGTGACAACTTAATGACAACTGCCTTAGCTCAACGATTTATTTTGGAAGCAAACAAAAAATGGGAAGAAAATAAGGTGAAAAAATACTGCGAAATTTTATACTTTTATTACCAGTATAGGAAACAACAGTTTAATTGATAGCTTGACAACGATAACGAAAACGAACGTAGTTATGTATTTATTGTATATACATATATTAGAACAACAAAAGGAGTCTATCGACAAAGTGACGTTGAACAGTACTGATCGATTTTATGAATAATTTACGCTAACCGTGCTTCTCGTTTAATCAGCTACTGAGCGACTAATGCTTTAGCTTCTTATTTAGCTCTTTTATACGAAAGTGCTAGGCTTGGGCAAAAAATATCGATATATCGGATTATCAATATTTTTTCAAAAAAATAATGGATATTTTTTTCTATGTCATAATCAATATTATTCGATATTGTTTAAAACTATCGAAACGATATATATGGATATATTTATTTTCATTTGCCATCCCTAGAAAGTGCTATTGGCTTTTGAAAAACACCTTCTTTACTTTTTCCTGAGACTACAGAGTTCCCTTAAACTTATCAAGCTGTTCCAAAATCATAGACACGTTTAAAGAAAGGTGCCATTTATTTTATTAAATATTATCTCAAGCTTCACTATGAGCGAAAGGAAAGCACGTGAGGGCTTAATAAGTGCTCCTCTTAACACTATATAGGATCAGTCCTGACTAACATGTCCAGGTAGCCCATGCGTATAATATAACCCGTAAAATATTCCTACGCATCTACGATACTTTTCAAATTCTCTTAATCAGAAAAATTATCTTCAATAAGTTATAAAACGTAAAATGTCAAGTTATTCACTGATGGCTGCTCTTTATTTCGTCTGAAAAGTTTAACTTTTTACGGCTATTTAAAGAGCAAACGTTATCATCGGATAATCCCATGATTCAATCATAGAAGGTTGGATAATTAGGCAGTTGTCTCACTCTTGCACGCTTCCTTAGGGTAGCCTGTGTTGCTCTCTTTGAATTAAAAAAAAAGTGTTATCAAACCCGTGGAAATTAGTAATTGTTGTCTTTTTATATTTTTTAAATTATTTATTATTTAATGGATGCATATTAAATAATTAAATTGACGGCATTCTTGTATGTTTTCCGTAGTATATTGCAGCGGACCGCAATTGAATTTATTTTTATTTGCTTGTATGAAATTGATCGATCGTTTGTCGATCCCCGGCGAGGTCAGATCATTTTTTGTTTTGATATTTTTTTTCGAAGAAAGAATTTTCTGTTTTTTAATTTTTTACTGTATATATTTTATATAAAATAACATAAAAATTAAAAAAAATTAATACAATAAAATTATTCAGTCAAAATATCGAATAGAAGAACATTTATTTAAAAAAATTGGTTTATCTAATTTTATTTTAGTTTATGTAATTTGTTATGTTGGCTTCCTTTACCTTACATAATTAAAATTATTGGCCTACAAATTACTATATTCACGATTATTTTCTTATAAAATTTTTTAAAAAGTGATGAAGTTTGTGAATTTTTCAAAATTTAAGGAGTTTGTACGAAATTCAAACTTTTATTTTAATAGTTTATTTTCTGTACGTATTAATTGAAAATTATGATTTTTCTGCATTTAAGTAAATTAAAGAATAGTTATATACACATACTGATATTTTAATATATACCCTAACAGGTAACCGCAGTAGAAAATTGCAACCCTGCCAGGTTTTTTGATATACCTTTGTTGCCAATAAGAACTATCAAATCAGTCTATTGAAAACAAATGTTGACAAATCACAAATTCAATTTACTCAAAATAAATAAATACAAAATGTACATTTTTATTTCAGAACTTAATGTTTGAGCCTTGGGACAGAGTTGGGCATCAAGTGTACGCGTTTTTGCACCAGTACCAAATCACAGCTCGCGAAATATTCCATGGACACCACATTGTTTCCGTCAACGTGATGCCACAAGCTCTTTTGCTAACAATTCTTCTGTGTGGCTCTTGCGACACTTTTAAGAAAGAACTTTTTACGATAACGCACTTTCCCAACTCTGATCAAATTGGGCAAGAAATACATAACACAAATATAGACAATATTCATTCATTTGATGAGCAAACTGCACCAAACATTTTTTCACTTGAAAGCACAAATCAGATGTAAACAAATATTTTTGTTTTTATCAAATGACAAAGTTTGACAATTAAGATTAATGAAAAAAATCAAATATTAATTCTACTGAGGTTACCTGTTAAATCTGCCTTGTATATACCTCTTATTTTGGTAGATAAAATTGCATGTAATAAGAATAAACAACTTAAAAAAGGTTGAAATCGCATTGTTTTTTTAACAAAATGTGTTACAAATATTTGCTTCTAAATAGCACTTGCGTTTTTTGTTTATATACTTAGCTTGTTGTATTAAGGTGCTATGTACATACATATATACATACATGAGTGGTTGAATATTCGGTTACATTTATGAACATTAAATTGAAATATGAAATTTTCCCCTTTAACAGAACTTTCTAAATGCAACCTTACAAGGCAGTCCGAAAACTAAACGTCAATAAGTATCCCACCTTTTATAATTGAATCATGGGAAAATCGCATTTATTTTGTAGTTGTCTGAGGCCTCTGATGTGTTAAACAATGATTCAATTATAAAAGGTTCTGTACTTAATCTATAGTTATATGATGTGATCCCTTTTTGCAAAAATGTATTAGAAAAATACTAAGGAATTTACGTATAAAAATAGTAATTTTTCAATATTATAAATAAAAATGTATTTACAAGAGAGTAAAGCCAATACGCTACATATTGTGGCATTCTAATATAAAGTAAATAACTTAAAAACAGAATTTGCAAATAAAAACACAAACAACAACCACACAAACAAGTTAAATAGCGGCAGATCAGTTGCTCTTGTTTGTAGTTGGTTTGTTTAAGGAAGATGAAATAAACACAACAGCCAACTCGGCTAGCGTAGCACAATATGTAGCGTATTGGCTCTGCAACCCCGAGCTCCCGGGTTCAAAGCCTGGGAGAAGTGCTTATGAAAAATAAATTTAATTAATTTAATAAAAAGAAGTCTGATGAGGAAATGTGTATTTCCGAAATAGTACTATAATTTCTACCATTGTAAAATTAACATTTACTAGGCCAACAGAAAAATAAACAAACATTTATAATAAAAATGTATATTAAAAAAACTCAATAGTCGTGGTTGTGTATAAAAACATAATTCCAGTACTCCATCGCACATATGTATTTTCCGAGATAGAGTGGAAAGGATTTATAAATTCCCGCAATCACAAAATCAAATGAAAAATATATATTAGACAAACGAGTCAGTGATGCCAACGCTTTTTTTAGTATGTAGAAGCTTACAATATACTACTATTACAAGTGGAAACATGAGTTAAGAAGCCGATTTGTCATGTGGAAACGAGATGGCTGCTTTATTACAGAACCTTTTTTTATTAAATCATGGTGTTAACCTACGAAATATCAAGTTTGCCAGTTAGGGAATGTGAAAAGAGTTTGACAACAAACAAAACAAAAAAATAAAATTATATAATAAATTTAATTAATTTACAAATGTGCAAATTCAATTTAAAAGTGTACGTCGTACCATCGTGCAGGTCTATAAGTAAGTTAACAATCAGCTGTTTTCCCGGAAATAGCTCACAGCTGAGATCACCTGATTTTCAGAGCACGGTTGTATTTAAAACTACTAAGTACTGACAGAGTTGCATAAAAAATATAAGTTAAATTTCTGAAAATAGTAGTTAAAATTTGTACTGACAAGATGCCTAAGACATTTAAAAGTGAAAAATAATTCAGTCTTATTTTATTCTTTTTTTGTTGATATAGAAATATGTATGTAAGTTTAAAAATTTATTAAACTCATATGTAAATGCAATGATGTGCGAAATGTAATTTATAATAAATAAATTCTATGTTAATACATTGTTCTTACAACTCTTCCTTGTTTTCTGCTTCACTGAGCATTTTAAAGACATACTTTTTCATTTGCAATGTGCCGTCAAGTAAGAAAGTTCGTGTCTTTCGCGTCACTCAATTTTGTCATTTTTAGTAATCCAAGTCCTTCTTTTATAGAGAGCACGCTAACAAATACGACGTTGCCACAATGAATCAGAATCATACCTTATATCAATCAATATTGCACAGTTTAGGCTCGTAATCCTTTTTTGATACGTACATATAGTATAAATCAAATTATGTAGGATTTCAGCGCACTCTCACACATTAACTATTCGAATCAATTTTGATTTTGAAAGCAAACCGATTTTACAAAGCCCTGCCTGATTAGATCATTATATGTACAATCGCATGTGTTATTGCTTTATAGTAATAATATTGTAAATTATTGTATGTGCCTACATACATACATGCATACATATATATTTCAAACTTTTGTAAAATAAAATATTCCGAATACCATTTATTTTTTCATAATATGTGTCAAATTAAGTATTAGAAATAAATTTACACAAATCCCTTTAAATACAACCGTGAACATAAAATTTGTTGCTTGTCATTTTGTTGTGATCTCACTATTCGTTCAATTTAAAAACCAAAAATTTGTAATTTTATATCTGAAATTGTGCAGAAAACGCGACCGCGTGTACAATTTCCCGTAATTTCGTTAGCATGTTAATTAACTTCCACAAGCAGTATGATAACCCTATGATAAAGAAGTCGTTTGCTGTGCCTTGGTTCCACGACATTTGGCTAGACTGCACTCTTGATGCTTCTTCAGCAACGTTCCCCCAAATATTTGATAGCGGGCTTGGTCGTGATGATGTCTGTCCCCACGAGAATATTCAGAGACTTCACGGCCTTTTGCTGCTTATCATAACCCCTTCAGTCTTGTGATCGGCCAGCGTTAGGTGCATTGACTTGAGCCATATTTCGATCTTTATTGCGGGATTTTCTAAAACCGAAATGTTCTGATACATATGTATGTATGTATAATCTTTTCAAGAATTTTCCCAAGCATGGTTAAGGGTAGTTTTGTGCAAAAATAAATAAAAAAATTATACTAATATTACATATCATATACATACATATGTACATATATGACAAAGTGTGTATGTACGATTGTCCAACAAATACTGGACAGGTCCATTGGCAAGCAAGCTTAGAATACTGCTTTATAACATATGTACAGTATGCGAAATTCGTATTAGTACACCTTCTCATAAAAAAGACTTCCAAATTTTTATATGTATTTTAAAAAATCCGTTAAAATTAATTGATTTCGCAAAAAATTAATAATAGTAAGGTTGAATAACAAAAACGTAGAAAACAATGCATTGTACTTAACAAAATAAGCAAATTAACTCCATTTATTAGAGGCAAAATTCGTATTAGTACACAGTAAAAATTGATAGTTTACTTTTAATTCCAGATGGTATTGAAGTTAATGAGTTTTGGTATTAAATTTGAATTTTAATCCCAAAAAGTTTTATTTCAATACTATGAAATATTCTTGCATTTGCTTTAAACTCAAAATGGTTTATAAACAAAACTTTTTGGTTTTAAATTAAGATCTAAAAAATATTTCTGTGCTCTCTCTGATGTTTTAATTATGTTTGGTTTAAAATTAAAACCAAAAAAGTATTAAAACGTTCTCTCACTCTCAATTGCTCTGAACTTTAGTATTTTTGGTTTAAAACTAAAGCCAAAAAAGTATTAAAACGTTGTCTCACTCTCAATTACTCTGAACTTTAGTATTTTTGGTTTAAAACTAAAGCCAAAAAAGTATTAAAACGTTGTCTCACTCTCAATTACTCTGAACTTTAGTATTTTTGGTTTAAAAGTAAAGCCAAAAAAGTATTAAGTTCTCTCACTCCCAATTATATTCAATGTACTGAACTGTAGTATCACGTGTGTCACTTTGGAGAAGCGTCACAATGTTCCTGAAAGTTAAATATCACGCGGAAGGGCATTTTATTAAAATCGTCAATCCAGAAAGTGAAGATTTCTCTTCGAATGAAACAATTGTATCAAGTAAGTTATCAAAAAATTATTAAAATTTTGTAAAATTTACATGTTTCTTTGCAGTTGTGGAACAATTAAATATCAATACCGATTGTGCAATAACATTGCGAGACCGTGACGGTGCTGAAATTTGTGTGGATTATTTCCAAGAAATTATTTTCCAATATAAAGGCTGTAGCTGATTTTTGTTGGAAATAAATGAAAATTCGTCAAAGAAGCTATCACCAGCTGCTTCAAGCTTAACCCACAAGGTTAGTATGAACATAAAATGTAAGAGTTATTTTAATGAAAACATATTTAATAGGAGCTGGAAAACTACATAAGAAGTGGAGATTTCTCCTGTATTCTTGAAGAGTACAAAAAATCTAAGAGTTTAAGTGATAGTTCCCGTCGTTCCTTAGTGCGCGAGGCTACTAACCTTTTACGTCAGCATTGTGGAAATCACCCGAAGCGTGAGGAAAAAATTGCTATAGCTGAATCAGTAATACGTCTTTTTCCCGTTTTTAAGATTGATAACAGCAAGTTGGGAGGAATTGTAAGTATGCAATTAGATCACTTAATACCTTGATAAAACGTTGAAACATCAACCTATCTCAATGAAACTCAAAAATCATTTCAGGATTTGTTCTACAATCCCGAGAACAATTCCGGCTATTTAGCTGCAAAGTTAAAAAACATAAACACTAAACTTACGAAACTAGGCAGCTGTGGAAACAAAAAACGTAAACTGTCTGAGGTCGGAAAGGAAAGCGATGATGACGCGGTAATTTGTGAGGACGACCTCCGCTTTTTTCAAAACTGCATAGTTGCAGACGAACTGAATTTGGTGCAGCAGAAATTGCGCGAAACGTTAAAAGCAAGACAAAAGTTTATCGCAACTGAACCCAAGGTTTTGGAACATTTTCCAATATTTTTATATGATTCATCATTGGTAATATACACACAATTATACCAAGCGTACTCGTATTTAAAAAAATTTTTATTTCTTTAGATTGATTTTGATTTTAATCTTCGCTATGGAGAGGCGATTTCAAACAGTTTTTTAGAAAACTGTGAAAAGTATGTAGCTGTGTGGAAAAAATTTTTAATGATGCGAGTGGCGGATCTAATTTGGGAAACAGTACTGATTGGGCCCGTGACGTGATACCTTATTTGTTTTTCTTAAAGCTGCTGCCTTCTACTGCCAGTGGACGCGACCAAAAAAAAAAACAAACTTTCAAAAATCTGCAGATAATTTTATTTCTTTTGAAAACGTAATTTACTATAAAATTTTTCTTCTTAATTAACACAAATAAGAAATTGTTTCCTTTACAGCTCAACACCGCAGTAGGGGAATATACAGCGGCATCTAGCCAGCCTACCATCGTTGCAGTTGGACAAGATAAAGCCACAATTTGCCAATATTTTATAACCATTGATGGCAACTAGGTAGCTATTCCCACCCATTATAAATTTAGGCAAGTATTCGACCTGTATTTTAAAGCATTTTATGTATTTAACATACAATTTGATGTAACTTTAGCGAACTTTTTGGGTTTTTTTGCCACATTTATTTACAAAATAGACGATAAAAAAAAGCCAAGCACTAGGTCATTAGAAGTGCAATCGAGAATAAGTTTAAAGAATTATTTAAATAAGTTTTATATTAATCAACAATGACAAACTTTTGCTTTTTATGTGGACAAGAATTTCAAACCGTGGCATATGTTGTATTTCATTTAAAAAATGAACATTTTTTATCCGAGTCTCATGGATTAATGTTAGGGTGCGCTTCATCTAAAACATGTAAAAAAGTATTTAATACATTTAGTTCATTAAGTAGACATTCCAAACTTTGTAGTCTTATAAATATAAACAGCGAAATTCCAGCAAAGAAAATGAAACAGATACCAATAACAAAGAATGTAAATATTCAAAGTCTTCCCAATGACGAAAATTTGGAAACTTTCTCCATAGCTTCAACACTTTCAAAGAAATTAATATCATGTGGTATATCAGAAGCAAAAACTGGTGAAATATTTACATCGTTTGAAGTCCTTATAAATAAATGTTTCAATAAGTTTGAAAGTCACTTAATAGAAAGACATCCCGAGATAAAAGAGAACTTATTTAAAGAAACCTGTGTTAGCTTTCGGAGAGAACTGACCGACGAATTCAAACAATATTCAACCAAATTTAGAAGAGAAAAAGAATGTAGGAAGTATGATTTTTTTGTTTCACCTTTCGCTAAGCCTATAGGAGGTCGTTGGGTTGTTAAAAAAAAAGAAAAGTTGGCACCCTACTAAGCACTTTGTTCAATCTACATTTCAATATGTCCCTATCCTTGAGACACTAAAAACTTTATTTCAAAACAAATCTTTCAAAGATCTGTATTTTGGAAGGTATCATATATGTAATCGGGAAACACTTACAAGCTTTTGCTGTGCAGAAAACTTTTCTGCTTCAAATTTTTTTCAAAAGGAATCTAATGCTTTGCAAATACAAATTTTTTATGATGACTTCGAAATAACTAATCCTTTAGGAATCAAAACCGGAATCCATAAAGTTGGTGCTATCTACTTTACAATAAGAAATCTTCCCTTTCAATACAATTCAAAGTGTGCTAACATTCATTTAATTGCGCTTTTCTTATGTAAAGATCTCAAAAATAGAATCGTTGATTTAATACGGTATTATATCCTATTATCAAAGACATTCGAGCACTCGAAAACATCGGTGTGAATGTGGACAATATGGTCATAAAAGGTACTTTGGTGTCTGTTGCTCACGACAACTTAGGGGCCAATGCTTTGTTGGGATTTGTCTGTTCCTTCAGGGCGGATTATTATTGTAGATTTTGCACCATTCATCGAGAAGAGGCTAAGCACATATTTGTTCAAAACAATAACATTTTAAGAACACACGCAGAGTACGAAAAAATACTGTCTTCTGTTTCCGGAGTAACTCTTTTAGATCCAAAAACTACCAAAGGCATCAAAAATACTTGTGAAATTAACAAATTATCACACTACAAAATTTTTGAAAGTCTTAATGTTGATGTTATGCACGACATTTTGGAAGGCGCGATTCCTTTCATTTTAAAACTTTTTTTTCAAAACCTTATAGCAGGGTGTACACATATGTACATATATTTATAGATTATTTGTGAAGAATAAGCAAAAGTTTTCAATTGTTATTATTTTATGACATATTCTTGTTTTAAATAGCAAATAATCTTTGCGGTTAAATTTTACTCCATTCTAGTTATAATATCCAACGCTGTGTATTTCGGATCGTTATCCTTGCTTTTGAATTAGAGAATTATTTTTCTATTAAAGTCACACCGCGAACAGCTATTTATATATTTTAAAGAAGCAATTAAATGTATGTGTATAAATACGAATTCTTTCTCTATTAAATGGAGTTAATTTGCTTATTTTGTTTAGTACAATGCATTATTTTCTACGTTTTAGTTATTGAACCTGCTGATTTTCCTGCGGAATAAATTTATTATACCGATTGTTTTAAAATACATTTGAAAAAGTTATTGATGCTTGTTCTTATGAGAAGGTGTACTAATACGAGTTTTGCATACTGTAAATAAAAGTTCCAAAATAAGTTTCACGAAAAGTGTCAAAATTGTTTTTGAATAAACAAACCGATAGATTTCAAAGCAGGGTTGGCATGGCAATACATGTAGGTTTGCATGGAAATACATGTAGGGAATCAGACTTTTAGTAGGCAATGATAAATTTACGTTCTTAATATTTTGATAATTTTCACTCCAAAAACATAAAATGCATGTTTTGCTCGATAGTTGAATATTGTTTAACACGTTTTCAGTAGTAATTATTCAATAAAATAAATTTTATCCGCAAGATAAATATCTAAATTTAAAAAAATTTATGAATGAACATGAGATAACACGGCAACACCGCACAGGAAATGCCTTCGGAATTTCTTCACATAACCCTGGTTATTTATTTCATTCTTATGTCGTTCGTACAGGTCAGCCATTAAAATTACACTGTCAAACCGCTGGAATCCATTAAAATTACACTGTCAAAACAGAAATTAGAAATGGATGGAACGAGATATCTTACTTGTAGAGTTAAACAATGCGTCGTACTCAAAGGCAGGAATCTTTGTATAAAACACTGTTTGACTGCTTTAACATTTGGTATCGCAGAGTAGCGATACATCGAAAAATTTGCATCGCATCTACAAGAAATATAGCAGATCCACAAAGTTACGTTTTATTGCTGCTCTTTGCACGATTTGCAAGCGATTTTCAATTGACTGTGGTTTCAAAATGCCCATTTTTTCATCTTTCTACTCTAAATCATGTCACAAATACACTCCGAAAAGGTTTTAACGGAATACGCATTAGTTAAGTTTCCGGGAGCTTTGAACACGACTTCGCGCGTCCAACCACTACATCCACTTCAATCTTTAAACGCGATTTACCAAAAGCAACTGGTTGGCAAGATATCTCAAAGACTTATTTATCAATCGACTTTGAATAACTTAAGAAATGTTCTGACATGAGATTTTTTTCAATTTTGCATTTTTTCAATTTTGCATTTTTACAAAACTTACAACGTTTTTTTTCTAGCCAAAAACACGGAAAAAATTTTTTTGTTTGTTTAAAACTCAACTGCCAAATTTTTGAATTTTGGAAAAACCTTGTGTCAGACGATAGCCAAGGGGATATAAAAATAAATTATTTTTGAATTTTCTGTTTCAGATGAATTGCATGACCGGAATCCTGTCAATCGTTGGACCTTACATTTTTAAGAAGCGTGCGTTCAAGGTCAAACAGAGGCAAAACAACTTTGAGCAAAAATGCATGTTTAAAGTTCAATAATAAACGATTCGAACCCAAAAAGTCCCATCCCATTCGCATAAATGGTTCTCCTGCAATTCATCCTCAAAAAAGTGTTAAAAAAAGCGTTATTTCTACACGACCCCCTTAAATGTATCCTAGGTCAAAGCAGGGCATACTATTCGCACCGAAGCTGATACCACATGCCTTGGTCAACTCGCTCATTCTCCGGACTCCTGTAGAAACTGGAAACTTAAAAAACAAACCTTTGCTACTCGCCCTCCTCTTATGGCAAAAACACTCCTTCCCAGTTTGGATTAAAAAAATAGTTAATTGGTATTAAAAAAGAAAAACACAAAAAAAAAATCATAATTTGGTTGATTATAAGCATGATTCAATAATAAAAGGTTCTGTAATAAAGCAGCTCACTCTTTCCCGCATGACAAATCGGCTCCTTAACTCATGAAGAATGTTTCATGTTCTATAGTTTTCACTTGTAATGGTATTATATTGAAAAATTTTCTTACTAAAAAAAGCGTTGGCATTACTGACTCGTTTGTCTAATTTATAATTTTTTTTACTCTTGACATTTGATTTTGTGATTGCAAGAGTTTGGGTGAGTTTTGCAAAAAAAAATATGTTATTTCAAAACAATATAACAATTTTTCAATTGAAACATCTTATATATCTTATTTCCAGAGTAATTAACCACAATACTTAGAATGTGAGTGGGATATTATTTGCACATTGGTGGCCGAGAAGCTAGTGAGTAAATAGCACTTTTGTTTACATCAATGATACATCTAACATACATACATATTTATTTGCAGAACATCGTTCTCCACTCATCGCACGGATTATAATTATGAATGTTCTATAGCACTTTTTGAAGCCACGCACACGTAAGTTAAATCGTATACCAACTGCATTTATTAAGGGAAATTCTTATAATTAAACCTTTTCATTTAAAGGGTTCTTCGACCGTTTGGTGTATACATGCCCAAGTGCAAAAGCACCGTCTTCTAACACACTCACACGTAAGTTAAATGTAAGATCGCAGTTGTCCACCGGCGTAGAAACGGCCGACCTATTTTATGAGCCTTGTTATTAAAATGAATCACCGCAGAACGGTACGTACACGTCGGTGGGTAACTGCGCTCTAATATAGCAACTTAGGAGAAATTATAATAATTGAACCACTTTGTTTACAGGTTCCTTCTAACACTTGGTATTTCCTTAGCAATAAACGAACTTTCCCGAAGACGATACCAAATAATGTAAGATTTCGTTTTTGAGTAAATAAAAATGGGGTATATCGTGGCAGTTTCGACAATAATTATGTGGTTTTATTTTCATTCTCCATTTAAAAAAATTACAGGCCCGTTGTGCAAATCGGAATGTATAAATCCTTTTCACTCTATGTTATTAGTTTCTTCAGTTCTAAGAGGATCAGAATTTATTTTTTTTTCTTTTCAGAGGATTAGAGACAAGACTTTAAAAGCAAAATAAAAATTATCCCTAAATATTTACTTTTTAACAAAGGGAAACAAATTCCAACCCGTTTTCCATACTACGTAAAACAACCCTTTATAAGGGAGTGTCAAAATTTAAATGTCATTATTTACCTAACCTTTTATAATTGAATCATGGTTCGTATGTAGATACATATGTATGTCTGAGTGTGAAAAATGAAAAACATTTTGAAAATGCTGGCAAACTTCAATAAAGTTCTCTAAGGTTTTAACTTATAAATATTTGTATCATATAATAAATTCAATACCTTGGTGGCGGTAACCACATATGTATGTACTTATATGTATAATGCTCACTAAAGCGAAAAAACCAGCTGGCGCCTCAACGCCACCATGATTCAATTAAATATTATAAAGATATTTCAACCATGAACGCCACTTTATTGAATTCGCCTTGATACCTTTCGCCGAACTTTCGGAAGAACGAATTTTTGGTTTAACGAACCATCAAAATTATCTCATTGATGTTTCTATATTACGAACGCAAACAATTTTAGTTATTCGATATTACCAACGCTTTTATTATTTTATTTAAAACTTAGCTTTTTTTGTTTAAGGGGGTCCGTCCGACCATTTACCGCAATAAAAAAAAAATTTTATTTTATTTTTTTAATCGATGCGTCTAAGAATATGTGTGAAAAATGTCAGCGTTGAATTCCAAATATTGTAGGAGTTACAGTATTTTTAACAAGACAGGGTCGGGCCAGAGCGAGTGGTGCCGAACGCGCAATAAAACTTTGGAGCGCGTATTCTCGAAACAATGTTTTTGAAACTAGCGGGCGGGATTAAAATAAACTTTTATTTTGTAGCTTATAAAAAGCCACTCTATGTGAACCTCAAAAATTTTATAAAAACTTTGTTTTCGAATATTTTTATAACACAAATAATATTAAAAATAACGCTAAAAATCATATTCTGTCTTTGCACTGTGAAAAAAAATCAAAATTGTCCGTTTTGTTTAGACTAAAATGAAGTGCAAAAAATAAAACGCCCGCCAACTGACAACTCCTGTAAGGAAGTGATTCACTTCACAAAAATTATAATATATAGTTTATTTGATTGATTAAATGCACCTAGGAGTTTAGTGAATTGTGTTGTATATATTACTCAAACAAATTTTTATCTGTAGCACCTTTTATCAGCATAAAACATGAGCATGAAGTTAGCTAAGCACCCATCGCAAATCGAAACGGTATACTATTGTAATTTTGCCGCTAATTTGTTGCTAATTAGTTGCGCAAAAATTAATTTTGTCGCTCTTTTTGTTCTTAATTTTTGGGGTGCTTTGCTAAGTTGACGTGAAGTTAGCTAAGCACCCCCTAGAAAATGAGTAAAACGCGATATAAAAATTTAAAAACTAGTTCCAATTTTGCCGCGAATTTGTTGCTCATTAGTTACCGTTTCGATTTGCGATGGGTGCTTAGCTAACTTCACGCTCATGCAGAAAACACCTATCTGGGTTTTTTTTTTTCAAAATTCCATTGACTTTGGGCATACATATATGTATGTATATAATACTGTTTATTGGCAGTAACCCATCTACACAATGTGAAAAAATTCAGCAATCAAAAAGAGATAGTTTCAGTACAAATGTACGTTGTGCGCATGCGCAGGTTTTACATGTATTAGTATCTGTGAATATTTGTGACAAACATAAGCACCTAAAAATTATCTTGAAGAGGATTCTTTTACTCTGGGGGGCTTATACCCTTTTTGGCGATGTTTACTTATACAAACTAAGTGTGCTGATGAAGTATTAAAATTGTATTTGATAATTCCTTGGAAATCAAACAAAAAGGATTTGTGTTGTATTGATTGGCAATTTTTTATACATATGTGAATGTTTAATTCATATGCATATTCATAAATTTCCGTTTTCTGTGAGTAAAAATTTAATAATTGACTATTTAACTAAAGAGAAAAACCTTAGTGATATTTTTACAATATTCGCAATGTCGTTCATTTTGAAGTTGTGTTAATTTTTTTGATGAATATTTCTAATTTTTCCACATAGTATATAATTTAAAAGTATATGGGTGTTGTCAAATCAACTTCAATTTAAAAAATCTAAAATAAACGAAAAATATTTTGAAACCATAAAAAAAATTTTAGTTCGACAACTAATTTTTGGCTACGCCACTGAAATTTTTTTTTTTATTCAGGTGACATTTTTACATACGATTACTTGGTTTTTCTATTCTTTTTTTATATGTATATCTGTCCTGAAATGTTTGCTGACTGCACTTGTCGATACTGCCAATGTATACATAAGTATTACATACATATGTATATGACTTTGGGCAATGTTTATGCTACCTAATGTAACGAATTGATTCAACCGATGGATCAAAATACTATTAGGCTTTTGACTCTTCGTAACATAAATAGCCTTTTGAGTAAAATTATTACTATTAGAACGGATTATATCCGATGCTGTATCTCTCTGGTTTTTTTAACTGCCCGAGAACTGACAAAAGATACGAAAATTGGGAAGTTTCGGGCATCCGCGGTAACCAGCAGTCAAGCAAAGGAACACACTTAAGTAATATGTATATTCTAGGTAGACTTTAAGAAGCGACAAAATAAAGATCGGTTTGACCGCTTTAAAAATATGAAAAGTTGTACTGATTGTTTTGCGGTTATCTATTGTTGTAAAGCTTTCTATAGTTTTCTATACAAGTAATGCCATCTCGTTGAGGTTTTTTTTTCTTTCTTCCCATTCTTCTTTTGCTTCCAAAATACAACGTTGAGCTAAAGCAATTGTCAAAAAAATTATTTTTGCGTGTCTATTGAGCAACATATTGGCGGCAAACTATGGACTAGTTTAGAATTTTTTATAACGCGGTTTACAAATTTTCTAGGGGAGTGCTTACCAAACTTCAAGTCAAGTTAGCAAAGCGCCCCAAAAATTTTAAGAACAAAAAGAGCGACAAAATTTATTTTTGCGCAACTAATTAGCAGCAAAATACCAACAGTATACCGTTTCGATTTGCCATGGGTGCTTAGCTAACTTCCCGCTCATAAAATTTTCAGAGTTATTGACGGTTCCAAGCAATTTAAAAAAATAAATCATACATATTTACATATGTACTGAAACATTAGTTAATATAAATTTGTATATAAATATATTTCATAGTAAGGTAATATTTAATTCAGTTTTGCATTTATACAATATAAAATCTCCTTCATTTTCCTCCAAAGGTTTTGAATATTGCAATTAAGTAAAATTATTTTGCTATGACATTATATTATCTTTCAGTTTTTATTTTTTTTATACAAATGTATAAATGCAAGTAATGAATTAAATATTAACTTAATATGAAACACATGGTGTGTCAGTTAAATGAGGACATGCACTTTATTTTTATTTTTTTTAAGATAAGCTAGTAAACGAGTTTAAGTTTTGAAATCAGTATGTCCTCATTTAACTGACGCACCCTGTATATACTCTGTTCACATATTATAGCACAACCACATATTGACATATTTGGGCACTTTATTTTTCTTCTAATTAATTAAAAATAATTTTCAAGTAAAATATGGTTCATTCTCTAAGAAAACCCATAAACACCCATTTTTTAAACTCGCGGTAGAGTTTGCCGGACAGACATATTTTTCTCTAGATATGTCATTCTCGCCTCCCCCAACCCTAGAATTTTCGATATCACAACCATTAGTCCTCATCAGCAAATTTGACATCAGTTTTTTTTCCAACAAATCTACATTTCAAAGTATTAAGTCGATAGTTGCACTGCAAGACAAAATTTGGATACTATCCTTCAACCATTGATTTCTAAAACACCGGGATATTTTGTGTAATTTTGCTTGCCTCTTTCCGAACACAGAAAATTTTAATGAATTATCTTGTTGCAATTTGTTCGAGAAATATAAATTCATTTTACTTGATCCGTTGCCAGATATACGGACACGTTTTAGAGAAAATGCTTCGGTGATATAAATATTCAAAATTCATTTGAAGTTCTGGATATGTATTTGTAACTCCGATGATTTTCACAATGTTTATCAAGTACCTATGTAGGTACTTAGAATCAGACCTGTTTTGTCTGTTACAACTACCGCGAATGAAAGAAGGTTTTCAATCTTGCGACGCCTAAAAGTTTTTATGAGATCAACTGTGAAAGAAGTTCGTTTCAATGTTTTAGCTTCTCTTAACATTCATTGCAATCTGGATGTTAATGTTCACTAAGTATTAAAATAATTAATACAATATTCTGAATACTTCAAATAAAACGACGATATTCTTTATCGCTTTCACGGTTTTTTCTTTTGTTTTTATTTTA
Organism: Philophylla caesio; assembly: GCA_963971545.1. NCBI lineage: Eukaryota > Metazoa > Arthropoda > Insecta > Diptera > Tephritidae > Philophylla > Philophylla caesio. The sequence goes on along the minus strand of OZ020604.1, from coordinate 221,778,413 downwards.
CTTTTTTGTTACCTGCTCAACACCAGGTGACAATTTAGAGACTAGGGCTTTTTTTAATCTAAAATTGTGACTTTCGTCTCTATTAGTGACTGATACTGCTTACTGAATTCGGGGGTATTTGGACATTGTCACCAATCAAAAAAAAAAATATATACATGCTCTTTTTACTTAGGTACACACATGTGTATGTACTCGGATATTATATACATATGTATACACCTACATACATATATAAATACATACACATGTATGTATATGCATGCTACCCATCACCTTTTATGAATTCGTCTTGATTGAAATATTTTCATATCTACGGCACCTTGCACCTGACCAGAATGTCACCTTTCCACCCAAATCACATTTACTGTGGGTAAGTGTTCTCAAACCGAACCAAATAATTTTGCCTGGGGGTTATTATAAGTTTCTAACATATAAAACTACATACAATGAAATCATTTGATGTTTGCACCTACATACATATACATAAATACATGCACACATAGTACAAACGATGGCTGGCTAATATCAGATTAGCTACTTATTGAACACCAATTTTTTTCAAGTACATATTGCGGTTGACAAATAAACACATCACAAAGTGCGAAGCTCGGTTTGAAGACCTCTATATACATATTGTGAAAATCATTTCATGTCTGGCCTTCCCTAGGACAAAGTTTTGTAGTTGTATGACTAAAATTAACTGTTTGTAACAAACATTTTAACATTATATTTAATAGAAAATATTTATGGGGAAATGTTTAGTATAGTGCCGCATAAAAATGGGGTAGTGGGCGGTGAAGGAGGGGGCGTGGCACCCCTCCAAGCACACCGTTAGAAAGGGGAAAGAATAAACTTTTTAATAAGCCCTCACTGGTTCCTCTAGACCCTAGGTGAGGCCCTAGGGAAGCCTTTAAAAATGGGCAAAAATTCAACTTTTTGCATACAAAATCGACACAAAGTTACCCAGCAAACATTTTTTTGTTAAACTCCAGACAATATGTGGGTACATGTCATATGTTATAAATGATGTATTTATTTATTTGTAAAAAGCGCCGCAGGCGAAAATTTGTAATAAAAAATCGCGCGATTTTTAATTACAAATTTTCAATATATGTACATAATACGAAATATTTATTTATTTGTGAAATGCGCCGCAGGCGATAATTTGTAATAAAAAATCGCGCGATTTTTAATTACAAATTTTCAAGATATTACGAAGTATATATTTGTGAAAAGCGCCGCAGGCGAAAATTTGTAATAAAAAATCGCGCGATTTTTTATTAAAAATTTTCAATTTATTACAAGGTATTGATTTAGTTATGGAAACCGCCACATGCCTTAATTGTGTATTGCAGAACTTTTTTCCGCATACTTTTAGGTTACTGGGTTATATCAATTTGCTCTGTTTTCTCTTTCGCTCGTTGTTTTCAGTAGTTTGACAGCTGCATTTGGCATTATATTTAGTTTTTTGTGCGGGGCTTAAATATGCAAGTTTTTATTTAATAATTGCGAAGTATTTAAGCATTTGTTGATTCTAAAAACGTTGAAAATTGATAGCACAATGTATTAATAATATGTGTGTGCCAAAATGAATGCATTAGTGGCTCTATATTAAGTGCAGTGAATGAAAATCAAACAGTCTTTATGTGAAAAATGCCAAAAAAGAGCATTTTCAAAGTTAAATTCTGATAAAATTTGTGGACGGATTTTTGCAAAATTAAAGTTAAACAAAAGTTTATTTTGTTGTTCATCTACGTGCATTTGAATTTTTCAATTTAATATACGCGTTTAGCCACAGTAAACCAAATTTATGCGGCACTATACTAAACCCTACCCTATTTATGTACATACATACATACCTACATACTATATGCATTGTTTTTAGGAATGCACATAAATTAGTATGTACTATAATCCCATAATTTATTTGTGCAAGCTATTTCGAAGAAAGTGTGTGAAAACTTAACATACACGCATGGTTCTTAAAATGTGGCGCCTTGCTCGTGACACTTATAAAGGAATTATGTACTTATGACCATTTCAGAAGACAATAAAATTTCCACCAGGATTTATTAAATGATGCAAAACAATATTCTTAACTTAATTAAAATATAAGAATACATTTAATAAACAGTATCACAATGAACAATTAAGACACAGATACACCACGAACTCACAAATATACATACTCGTACATATGTACATTCATATGTATTCGTAGCACACTCGATCGGAAAGGCGTAGTAGAAACACCGAATAGGGAGCTGGGGTAAATGTGAAAATGGAAAGATTTACCAATTATCAGAAATAATTTTACATTTCCGTTCGGTTTTTCACTTCAATCGCTACACAATGCCGCAGATTACACTTTGTTCTTTATATATTATTTTCTCGATATTTTCAAATTAATAAAACCGCAAATAAAATGTAAAAACTGAATAAAATGAAATTATTAATGAAAATGCACAGCACAACGCGAAACCCACAATGGATGAACGAACAACGATGAAGCAACGAACTAAACGAATGACAGCAAAGAGGACAGCCATACGAGTGCACAAACGAAGCAAGCAGTCTGCAGCAGAGAGCAGAAATCCACACACACATATTACTACAAAGCCCTCAGAATTCAAAGAACTGAACAACAGGGTTCGAACTAAAAAGTTTTAACTTCACACTCAATCCCTAAAATGGCAGAATGCTGACACTTGCATACATATGTACATACGTATATTGGGAAGAACATACATACATACAAACTCTAGTTCTGAGCTCGTCAAAGGTACATATGACAAAAATTGAGATCTTCGTTCGTATTTTATTTAAAATGAACAATTAAGGAGAATATATCGTATACTGAATGCGTCAGAAAAAGCATTATGTTTAATAAAATCCCTCAATTCGACCAAATTCGCAACAGTCGAATTTTCCTCCAGTTAATATGAACAAAAATATGCAAATGTTTTTCTATATGAAGGTTATATGTGTGCATATGTATGTATAGCACATGCTAAACTGGACTGCATATTATATATGGCACTATGGAAAGAAACATTTTGACTTGACAAATATTCTAAAATATGTATGTATGTGAGAAAATGTTTTTTTTTTTAATTCTGCCGAAATTTAATAACATTTATGTATATTCTGAGTAAAGAAGATTTGTACTAGAGGCAGCAAAACCTTTTCTATATACATACATATATATTTGACCTCAAAATGTAGTAGATATGTATACTGCAAATACAGTAACACCATGGCAGAACACTAGACATTCGTACCAGTCATCTTTTTTCTCATTGCACAGTTTGTTTGTCGATTGATCAAACGAGGAGCGTTCCTGTGAACTCTGTCCACGCCGACGCCGTCTGCGCTGCAATCGGCGTGCTGCCACGATAATTCGTGCGCGAGTGTGTGCGCCATATACATCCGTCGTGGGAAAATTCCTCTAAGCGTGGGAAAATTTACCAACATCATCAATCGTCTCACTCGCACTTTAATAAACTTTATGTATAGGGATTTTTGTTCATGCTGTTTTTATTGTGAATTAAGAAGTGTTGTGCAGCAACGAGTTAGTCGGTTTTCAGACGCTTTAAGTAAATAAAAAATAATTTTTTTAACGGGTTCTACGCCATGTTGATTTTCTGTGAACCGAACAAAAAACAACAAAATTAAAGGAAAACAACGGGAAATGTGTTATATTAATAAATTAACAGAAAAGAGATTATTTTTGCCAACAAAATATATTTTGTTGCATTTTTTTCTTATAATGGAACAAGTAAAGAATACCGCCCGTTCAGCTACAAAAAAGAAAACAATTGGGCGTCGTCCGCCCCTTTTTTCTGATTTTAATGGTATATTTTTTTTTAGTGCATATTAATACGGGTGGTGTTATGGAGGGGTTAAGGGGGGAAATTTCAATATTTTGAAAAGCTGATATTTCAAAAACTATTTGTTCGATTATCGTTAAAAAGGTAAATAAATGACCTTTTATTTGATATGCATACATATGTGTAAATACATTACATACATATGTATGTATGTGTGTATGTATATATTTTGAGAAAAATAAAAAACACTGAATTAATGCACATTTTTGTAATAAAAACTATTTTTTTCTTTAAAAAATATGTTATTAACTATGTATATGTTAAAATAAATCTGTCAAAAAGTCCATAAAATTATCTTTAATTTAATGTATGTATGTACTATATTTCTAAATTAACTGTGTGACAGTTAAAGAACTCGTTTAACTTGTAATAAAAAAATTAAGTAAAAAATGTTTAATATTAAAAAGTCTAAAAGTAACTGTAAGAATTTTTGAGTTTATTTCTTACTATCATTCATAAATGTTTTAGAAAAAACCATCGCTATCCGCTACAACAACAACAACAACGACGACAGCTCTTACTTCCGCTTGGCTATCACCAAATATAAAGACGTTTTTGCCTTTAAAAACGGTTTGCAACCTGTCCATAGCCTCCTTAATGGCGTAAACTTCAGCTTGAAAAACACTACAGTGGTCCGGCAGCCGAAAAGAACGGCTTAGAGATAGGGCCAGCGAAAAGACCCCTCCTCCCACTCTACCATTCAGTTTCGAACCATCTGTAAAAACCGTAAGACTTCCAGGTGGAGTATAGAAATTTTTAGATCACTCCTTCCTACCTGGAATCAACATAATTTGTTAATATGCAAAGAAAACAAAATTGCCAACTTATGTCCAAAAAAATTTTTTGCGGAAAAATCCAAACATTTTTTTTTCAAAATTGAATTTCTCGAAAAGTGTACATTTTTTTATTTTTTCACATTAAAAAGAAGACACTTTGAAATGTATTTTGGCCAAGCGGCTGCGAGCCAAAGCTTTTCGTTCATGATATAAATTTTTTTAATTTTTCCGAAAAAAAAATTTTGGACATACTAAGTTGCCAAATTTCCTTTGCATATTAAAGTTTAACTACGAACATTTTGCAAAAAGATTTTTTCAAAGACGGGAAAAAACGATTTTTTGAGCAAAATTGAAATCGCCGAAAAATATCGTAAAAAATGTTTTCGGTCAAAAGAAAAAATACGTGTATCATTATTTTGACCAAGGAACAATATATTCGAGTTTCATGGAGAGAGAAAAAACATGACGCGAATGGACCGGTAATCTTGAAATGGAAAGGCTAAATAGAAAAATTTCGTTGGTAACACATTATTTAAATCTAAGTAAGAAAAATAAAAGTGTAAAATAATATTCTCTTCGAGGTCACGAGTAATTTTTTAATGCGCGATTTTATATTACAAACAGCAAAAGTTAAAGCGCTTTCAGATGCTCTTTTCGGTTTGACCTCAAAATGTGGTTTTCGGTCCATACTTTAAAGTCTTGGAAATTTTCTTTTATATAAAGCTTTTGCAATTATTCTTTATTCTTTTAAATTATTTATGTACAATGTTTTAGTTGCGTCCGTAGATACTTATACTATTGGTAATTGCCCATCATATGTACATACATACATACATATATGTATAGGGTATGTAATAACAAAATTGCAGCTATGATATACATACATTCGAACTTTTTTATTTGCCAATACTTCTCTTCAGTTTTTACCGTAAAGAAGACTGTTTGCTAATAAAAAGATAATTATTTTTCCTATTAATGTACAAGTGAAATAAATTATTGATTTGCATTGTTGGTCATAACGTGTGGAAATATTAAACGACATCTAATTAAAAACTACATTAGTGAATATTCAACGGCTCATTATACAAATTGCTCTTGACTGTTTGCGGACAGTTCCATCAGCCGCCAAGCTGCTTTTGGATTTAATTCGTTTGGGTCTCGACAGAGAACCCATACATAGTTCACGCGCATGACTTTATCCGGATCACCTTCCACAATTTGGTGGTTATGGTTACGAACGCACATAATCTGCTGGGCCTGGAAGGTGACTATCAATACAGGACCCTGCTCCATGACTTTACCCATCGCTAAATCTATATTTTCGATATCCAAGATCTTCGAATCCAAATACAGACCAGCTTTTATTGCTTGACTTATTGGTGTTGCAATAATATTGTAAGAGCTTTCAAAGCACCAATCTTTAAGGATGTCTAAATTTCCACGAACCATTGCTTCTAAGATGTTCGGTATGATGTCAGTTTCACAATCACGCAGGAATTGTTTTTGATCAAAATTAGGATCGATTTTACAGAGTTCTGTAAGTGTTTCTGATAGCTCTGTTTTGGAAAACAGGCCTCCCATTACGTCTGAGACTTTGTCAGTCAGAATACGAGAGGCGCGTATAACCGGATTTTCTGACTCGTCATATTTAAGTTTCCAGTCAAGCACTTTGTTAACATATGCGTTGTTGTTTTTAAAATTTTCCCATGATTGGTAGAATTTTGAATCCTTGTGTAGTTCCACACCTGTTGGGGTTAAACAAATTTTCAGTTCGTATCTATATACATATACATATATTTTTAAATTCTTTAAATTACACTTAATGTATTTTTTTAATAAAAATCACTGATTTTGACGGTTTCTAGTTGTTTAAAAATTAATTTTGTAGTCAAAAATTCGAAAATTCGTTTGCTTTATTTGTGAGTATGCGTTCGTTTTTCGTTTCTCGAAACTGACAAATTGACATTAGCTGGTGAGAAATAAATCTAAGTACAATTGCATGCGCTTCAGTGTGTTCAGTTGTTGTTGTTGTTGTAGCGGCTAGCTACACCCCACTGGGTTGGCGGACTCCCTCAATCATTATCGTCAAGCTCAACTAACGAAAGGTCCAGGAAACGAGCCGTTTCAACAGGGTCGGACCATAGGGAGAGGGGTGTTAGTTGAGTAGGTTTGGCCGGGTATGTGAATAGGCGATTGGTGTCGTGCGGAGACTCTTCACATGCCGGGCACGTGTTGGGGGTGTCGGGGTTGATCCTGGATAGGTAGGAGTTTAACCTGCTACAATATCCAGATCTGAGTTGAGCAAGAGTGACGCGGGTCTCACGAGGCAGCTGGAGCTCCGCAGCTGCTATGGGTGGTGGTTGGACTCCCAGGACTGCACTCACAGGGCGGGTGTCGATGTATTTGGACACCGACTCCCTGTGGATGCTGTCCAGAGCCTGTCGGTACGTCCTTGGGTCCAGCGGTAGGTGTACGTATGTCTGGACCTCGTCCGTCAGTTATGAGAGATGTCCCCTGATGTGCCTGGGTGCCGGCTCCAGCGCGAGCAGGTCTCTATTGGGGTGCCCCGGACGGTGGCACCCCAGTAGAAACTGTTTTGTGAGCATAATGTTGTGTGTAACATTCAAGTGAATCGAGCTCTACACCGCAATCGCTCCTGTAAGAGGACCGTCTTAGTAACGTTCGATTTATCGAAGTTCTCCGACAATGTCAGCCACATAACGCTTCTTGTCGACATAGAAAGCTCTTGAGTCCTGCGGGGACTGAAGCGTTGGATCTCAAAGCATTTTCAGCCAGGAGAGGGAGTTACGATTGTCTGGGCCGATGAATGTTCGATAACGGCTGTCGGCACTGGAACTGACGATCTATGATCGAAAGTTAAAGGTTATCTTTCCGATCTTGCAAATTTCTTCGCTGGTCGGCATCTTTCCCTCTCCCCTGCTTAATCCTGACGTGTTTCAAACAATAAGAGGCATCCATACAGAGTCGGTCACCACCTTCATAAACTCTCTTCGCGTGAATGCCCCATTTCAGTGGAAGAGCTCTAAATTCCTCGCGAGACCTGTTTTATCCTGGCACAATTACGATTAAGATACTGTAGCAGGTTAAACTCTTACTTATCCAGAATCAACCCTGACATACCCAACACTTGTTTGACTTGTGATAATAGGTACGTTTGCGTAGCTGATAATTATTGAAAGTTTTCGAAAACTCCAATCAATCAATCAGCTGTTCGTTGAACTTGCAAGTTTCTGCAAATTTTGCGGAATTATATTCATAGGATTATCACCTATGTACATAATGTACAGTGTACACCATCAACTTCAATTGTCGTATTTTAAATTAATAAGCAAGGTTACGGAAAGAAGAAAATCAAAAAGGGTAGATGCCGCAATAACACATTTGGCATTACCTTAATAAGCCGAACCCTTCACATGATAATGATCCTTTAATATATTTAAAGGTAATACATTTTGTTTAATTTAATCTTTTGTTTTGACTAAATATTTTGTTTATAGAGCAACACAAACGACATGGAGGCTTTTCAAACATTAGTTATACGTTACCAGCTATCTTAACGAAGTCCAACATTTTTTTTAGTAAAGCTGAAATTCTTTTATCGAACTCGGACGGCTCTGAAGCCCACAAATGTCAGCATGATTTTTGTTTTAGACCAAAGCCAATAGGTTATAGAATAATCTTACTTCAATAATTTTCCTTTTTTTAAAGAGACCTAAATAACTTGTGATTTCTACAAATGTATGTACTATATTTCTAAATTAACTGTGTGACAGTTAAAGAACTCGTTTAACTTGTAATAAAAAAATTAAGTAAAAAATGTTTACTATAAAAAAGTCTAAAAGTAACTGTAAGAATTTTTGAGTTTATTTGTTAATATCCACATTTTTAGAAAAAAAACATCGCTAGCCGCTACAACAACAACAACTACATGGTTAGACTATCTATAGTGTTTCAGCTATACGCGCAACACCAAAAAGCTCTTCATATAGACTCTAAAGCCCACTTACCTAACCGACAAGTGCAGTCAACAAACATTACAGGACAGATAAATAAAAAATTAATAGGAAACCCAAATAATCGTATGTAAAAATGTGACCTGAAGTCAAAAAAAAAATTCCAGTGGCGTTACCAAAAATTAGTTGTCGAACTCAACATTTTTTATCGTTTCAAAATATTTTTCGTTTATTTAAATTTTTTTTAATTGAAGTTTATTTGACAAAACCCATATACTTTTAAACTATATACTACATATGTGCAAAAATTAGAAATATTTATCTATTCTCTTTAGTTGAATAGTCAATGATTAAACTTTTACTCACTAAAAATGAAAATTTATGAATATGCATATGAATTTAATATTCACATATAAAAAATTGCTTATCAATACAAATCAAAACGTTTTTGGTTGATTATCAAGGAGCTGTGAAATAAAATTTTAATACTTCATCAGAACACTTTAATTTGTATAAGTAAACATCGACAAAAAAGGTATAAGCCCCCCAGAGTAAAAGAATCCTCTTTAAGATTATATCTAGGTGCTCCTGCATATAGTAAGTATGTCAAACTTGATTGTTAGTGTTTGTCACAAATATTCACAGATACTAATTCATGTAAAATCTGCGCATGCGCACAACGTACATTTGTACTGAAACTATCTCTTTTTGATTGCTATATTTGACACATTGCGCAGATGGGTTACTGCCAATATATAAGTATTATATATATGCTGCCAATATATAAGTATTATGTATATGCGGCCAATATATAAGTATTATATATGTATATGCTGTCAATATATAAGTATTATATACATATATGATACCAATATATAATTATTATACATATATATGGCTTAAACAAACAAACAGCAATTTACCCGGTGAGTTTTTAATTTTGCCATGAGTTTTTGATAGCAAAAAATAATAATAATAATAATAATATTGGAGGGCAATTTAGCTCTAAAAAAAAGAGAAGCATAAACTAAAGCACAAAGAGTTTAAAGCCGATGGAAGCCCCCCCTTTGCCTAAGTCCAATCGCAATATATTATTTCCACTAATTTTGCTATTATAAAAGTGTATATTTGCATTTTCACTTTGAAATTTATAATCAAAATATATTTGAATATCTAATAATATGCTCTTTCATTGTTTTTATGACAAAAAAGCAAACCTTTGCATTTTCTTGGAAAAGTGGTCACTAATCATACGTTTATTAGTGGCCGCTGTGGTCGAGTTGGTAGCGGTGCGTGCTATAACTCGATATGCCTGTGAGTTCGAGGTTCGAATCTCAGTCAGGGCAAGCAAAATCTTAATCATAGAAAAAGTTTTTTCTAATAGCGGTCACACCTCAGCAGGCAATGGCAAACCTCTGAGGGTATTTCTGCCATGAAAAGGCTTCTCATAAAATACATCTGCCGTTCGAAGTCGGCACAAAACTGTAGGTCCCTCCATTTGTGGTATAAGGAAAGACGCACACCATAAATGGTAGGAGAAGCTAGGCCAAACACTGAGCTATATAGTGTAAGCGCCAAAATTATATTATTATAATCATACGGTTTTTCAATTTTAACGATTTTAACCTACACGTGCATACATATATAAATCCTTACATCTCGCCACAGAACATTACATTAAATAGATTTACAAAAAAAATAACCCTTTTAAGCGAAAATTTCGATTTTTTAAGTAAGCCTAGTTTTGAACATTACATTAAATAGATTTACAAAAAAAAATAACCCTTTTAAGCGAAAATTTCGATTTTTAAGTAAGCCTAGTTTTGAATAGGTAAAAAATAGCCATAAACCTAAAGAAATTAAAAACTTTTTAGAAGGACTAATTCGGATAAGAAAAATTAACGGCTGGTTTACTTTTCTTTTTAAAGTTTTCAATTGGAATATATTGTGTTGCAGAAAAATGTAAGTTCAGGAAAACGATTCTTATTACCTGTAGCATCGATATTGGGCACGATCACACGATCATCATTGCTAAGGGCAACCTCATTACGTTTACGCAGTTTTTGGGGAGAACGGTAAACCCTGGAATTTATGCTTTGAGATCCGATTTCTTCTTTAATTATCTCTGTTGTAGTAGATATTGCTTGAAAAGCCGATGTTTGTCCAATTTGTTCACCTTTTTCTGATATGGTATCGGTGACACCTTTAGCCGTCTTAGAAATTCCTTCAGAAATTTTGGTGGCTCTTTTTGCAATATCTGATTTGCTCGCTTCGTCAAGTACATCACTGACTTTATCCTTTATATTTCCAAGTTGTTCTTTTAATATATTTGACGATTTTTGTGCTTCAGACTCAACAATATTAAATTTTTGCCTTGCGGATTGAAGTGCTTCCGACTGCTCTAATCTCTGAGCTTCTTCACGGAATTTTTTTATATTTTCCTTCATTTCCTTATTCTTGTCCATCTCAGATTTTATGTTATCGATGAATTGCGAAAAAAATCCAGGTCTTCGATTCGGCTGAGAATACCAACGCTTGTAATACAAATTAAAAATTTTTACAACTTAGATCTCGCAGCATATACTATGTATGAAAATGTAACATTTTACCTGATAAGCAAGCCTTCGCCAGTGACATCCTTGTAGAAGTCGGTTACCAGCGCTTTGGGATGACGCTAAAAATTTGAACTTTAAATTGAAACATTAGTGCAATGCTTAATATCGTGACAGAGCTTAAATATTTACATTAAAATAACATTTAATTATACATACTCTTTTAATAATCAATTTAGTCGCTTACCATAGTTATTAATTTTTTTACAACTATTAATTTAAATGGAACGTATGTGCTAACTTAATAAAATTTTAGATAATTTTATGTAATTTCTTGCTATTGATAGCGAAAGACATTTTCTAAAGAAATATCATGCTGCTTAAATGTCAAATTAATTCTGATTGAACTAAGGCGAATTCGTTAAATTCGCCTTGGGTTGAACTATAAACTTTCCGTGCTGCCAGAGTAATCTTTATATCTTTATGGAAGTTTACAAATCGCACCCTAAACCAAAAACAGTCACAACTCACAAAATCGCGGCTAAAGTAAAGAATACGGACCATTGAGCTAGGAAAAAAAAAAAAAGTGGGCGTGTTTTGCCGACGGCATTTCGCATGGGCATTAATATGAAAAAAGATTTTTACATAAATATGCTTTACAATGAATTTATATTTTCTGCTTACTTTACATTTGGGTAAAAAATTTAATTTGAGGGCTAATATATGTATGCATAAATATCACATATGGAATAATATGTACATATGTAAATAATGTTAGTAAATGCAATATACATATGTACATATGTATATGTATGTATACACGTCGACGCCAAAAACTCTAAAATACTACAACCATTCATAAATGCGGTTGTCTTTTCATTCATAAATGCAAACCCAACTCCTCTCCCTTCGCACACAATCGCCATCAACATGCTAATTTCAGACTTTCGCGACCAAGAATTTGAACAAATTTATGAAATTTCTGTCTTCCGTGCTCGCACCAAAAAGGAGGATCACTCTTGATTTTTTGGCCCAGTCCGGCATTAATGAAGTTGTGAACACGTTTACTTAAAATATATCAGACATGCTACCCCGGCAAGATTTTTAATTTCTAAAATCATTTCTAATATGAATATTCATATGTATCTATTGATAAACACAGTTTTGTTAAATTTTATGAAAATAAATATTAAAATTTGATACGATTTCCCAAATAGGGCGTTATTAAATCACGGCCTGTCCTCACCTCCATGCGCACTGCGTTCATATGTATGCGCACATATATATGTATATGTAAATATGTCACAGAATTTTGTCGCATTTGCACACCAGTGTTTATCATCACAGTTTTGCACTAATTTCACTGCGCTTTAGCGCTGTGGTAGGAATTCTACTACTTAAAAAAAAGTAGTCACAAAAGTTAATACAAATTTTAGTTCTCAGTGTACTATACAAACGTATTTACCTCTAACCTAGTTTAGTGTTTACTTATCACGTTAATTCTAAGTGATTTTCTCGCAGATTTATGTATCAAAGTTCTTTTAGGTACCTTTTTCTACAACTGCTATTTTTCATCAAATATACTACCAAATAAAAATTGGTTTCTCTGAACCCCATGACATGGCGATGGCTTTTTGAGCTCGGCACGATTGAAAACGCGCAGAAGTAAACGTATTGAAATATTTATGCAAAAGTTTGCATATTTATTCTTTTGCTAAATTTCTTAAAAACATTTATGTACATACATATGTATATACTTAGGCTTTGAATCATTAACACTATTTTAATATGGCTCCTCCATTTTTCGATTAGATTATACTGATGACAACAAAACATATATACAGAAATAAATAAATGCATAGGTTTCAAAACAACTGAATGCAATTTATATATTAAATGTACACTAGTTTTGTTAATTACACTTGTTACACTTATTAGGCACCCACTTTCATGAACTCTGCAACACAAATTTATCACTAACCCACTACGCATGCAACATCATTTTAACTCTAAATCACTCCCGAATATTCAATATATGTTAAGATATTATTAAAACACTATTAGAACTACGCGAGCAAACCATAATATCATAGTTTAATATAATTTTAGCAACATTTTTCACAATTTTTCATGTATTAAAATTTTGGTAGACACTTGGATTTTGGCCACACACATTCTCTGGCACTTTACGCTTTAATACCGCACTATTTTCACTCACAACTGATTAATATTGACACCGCAATAAGTATAATATATTTATTATGCACATTTTTCACAATATTTACGATTTTCATTGAATTTTTAATAAAAAACAAGCAGCACTTAAAACTCCACTCTTGCTTTTATTTGTTATGATCGCAAACTAGCCGGCGAAAATATTTTCCTCTGCTTCTTTCGTGCGGACAGCGTATCAAAGCATGTGGTGAACTCCTGGAGATGGACGGCACCATACGGTCTCAGAAATCTCTGAAATTTTTCACTTCAGCGTGTTGTCGCTTCTTATAGATTTACGTTCTTTGGTTCTGCTAATTGTTGAATTTGCTTACTACCTGTGGTGCACTTGCCTATTAGAATCAAGCTCAATTCACAGTAGAGGAACGAATCACGGAATGGAGCTTCTCTGTAATGTACGTTCTCTGGATATATTCATCAATCTTGTGTGCAAACCACTTCAACGTCGATAACTGCAGCGAACGTATATTTAAAACTATATAAACGTTCCCTGTAACCAACTACAGATCAAATTCTTGATCGTGTAACTGAAGGGTTATTTATTATCTTGTTCTTTATAATTCTTGTGTTTCCAAAATTGAACGGAATTTGGCAATTAATGGCGTGCATTTCGTTCACCCTGTTCCACAAAGCAAAAACCGTTAGCTTCGATTGAAAGCAGCAATAACAAATCCTTAAACCACTAAAATTCCTAGAACAATTCAAGTAAAAACTTCAGAGTAAAGGGAACAATTAATTTGTGTGTGGTTTAAAATCGCAATAAATATAAAAAAGAAGACTTATCACTTTATTTTTCTTTGAGGGAAATTTTGAAATTAAATATAAGTATTGGTGTTATATTAAAGAATTTTACTAATCCAAGAGACCTGAAAAGTATAAAAGAAGGTAACGGGCTTTTAGTAGAAAGCTTTGCATTGGTGAACATACCCACGTTGCCCACGATAATTGATGAAGTAACCAGAAGGGTGAGTGAATATCACATATAACGTCCGTTATATATTTAACCCGATAACCTTAATTTGTACCGCTAAACTTTAACAGGATGATATTGCTGTGTTTGTGGACCTTGGACCATTAGATGGTAAAATATTGCGCGAAATGTTGCTGGATACCACGAAACCTTTCAGCGGTTTTCAAAGTCTCTCGCCTCCAATATCGCAACTGTCGCCAGAGTTAAACAAAGCGTTTTTATCACCATCGCCACAGACTGTCAATTTAACTAATTCTTCCATAAAGTTAGCTGCAATGAAGCCACATGCACAAATATATGGATATTTGAATAGCCGCAATAAGCTATTGTTTACGACACCCAGTGCACATCCTCAACAAAAACATAGCACATTTGACGAAAACCGAAACCAACAAAATCCTCCAAATCAAATAGCAGACGGTGCTTTACCCAGAAAGCAACAGAAAAACGAGATATCAAAATCTTTAATAACACTTGCAATGCTAGCATCATCCGAAGGTGGAAACGGTAATTATATACTTAAATTTTTTTTTCTTTCTCAAAACAGTAATGTATGTATGTATGTATGTACGTATATACTTATGAAGGTCATAAGTACGCCAACTTAAAATTCTCTTTCGTCTAGAAAATTGATATTAAATTAATCAATGGTAACGGGTGGTTCTTACTTGGGCGCCGTTAATGGCGCCTATGTGTCGGGTGTCTATAAAATACAATGTTTATGTATCGCATATTCTAATTGGAATCTAACAGTTTTATACATTTTTGCGTCACAAGCTATTATACATTTTAAACATTCCAGCTGATCAGTTTTCTCTGCAGATTATATTTCAGCCGAATAAATTCGTAATATACTCGTACTTGTACTTTTCCAGTAGTTTTGTTTTTTTGGGAACGAGAGCGCCAAAACGTGATCTTTGTAACAATTCTTAAGAACTTCGAGAATGCTCTTAATGTCATGATATTATATATATAAGTACATGCATATGTATGTACAAAGAAAATCCTTATTGTAATATAACTTGCGTCGCACATGTATGTACATATACCTATGTATGTATGTATGTATAAATCTCATAATAGATACCATAAAACCTGCATCAGATTCACCGGTGGATGATATAATGCGAGATTTCTATTGCAATGGATATGTTACAGATGACTCAAATATCTATCGACAGGGAAATTCGTCAATGGAAACGGCATCGATTTTAAGCCATAACTACTGTGCAATTAATACTAGCAATAATTCAAATTATGGAACTCATACCAGAGGCAACGTCACTAACACTTTTAACAACTATAGCGACACCGCTTTTTTAAGTCCGAACTATATCAATCAAAACTATTGGTTGAAGCAGTTAAATACCCCGTCTGCATTTTTAAGCAGTGATGTCACTTCCCAGATCACACAGCAACATGCTACATATCCAAGTGCGTCCGCAGCCGCCACAGCGGCCGCATCCGCCAACATCGACTTCAACACCCAACATATCAAGAAACCGTCAAAACGCTATGGCAACATAAAGTTTGACAAGGTTGTGAGTATATTCTTTTCATTATCAATTTTATATTTGGTTATAAGAAATATAAGCTATTTTTACCTACTATTTAACATATGTATGTACATCATTATTTTGCGTACAAATATACACAGAGAAGTCCATGCTACACAGTGGGTAGACTTCATTTACTATTTGAAGTAAACGTACATTTTACTGCTAATTTGGAGCCCATTCTCGAGTTTACAAAAAATATAATGTCAAGCATGTGCAGAAACTTTAATTAGGTTAATGCTGTGGTTTTTCTAGCTTTTGAAGACGAGGAAGACGCGAAAATATATCGAAACGCTTAGAAGAAAATGAACGCCACAAATACTTCAAAAATAAGCAGTACTCATTCAACTTTGGAGCTATAAAAATAATTAAATTAGGCTAACCCACTAAATAAAATGTAAACGTTTTTATACATAGACATAGTTTGTTGTTTTGACTTTCGTGTAAACCGATAGAGCACGACTGCACGAGTATAGTATATCGTTTAAATTTATTTTTACTGCAATGTTAAATGCAGAGATGTAAAAAACTCTTTATTTGTTTCAGTCTGCGGTAAAGCATTGTGTGTTCTGCGAAAATAACAATGAACCAGAAGCAGTAGTAAAGAGTCACGCAGTTCGCGATTCATTAGGGCGGGTACTTTGCCCAAAGCTTCGGACTTACATCTGTCCGATTTGCAATGCCTCCGGTGATAAAGCACATACCGTGAAATATTGTCCGCAAAAACCAATTATCACAATGGAAGATGCTGTGAAAGCTGAATCTTTACGTCTAGCAAAGAACTACTATAAGCAAGGGATGATTGTATAGTTTTAAGTTGGTAGTGTGAGAGAATCTTTGAGAGATTTATATGAATTGATAATAGTGTAAGCATTTAGAAAACATCCGAAATCAAAGATTTTCCGTGTTTTTTGATTTTTTACTTTTCTGAATTAACTTTTATTCCAGCTTATTATTAAGCGGCTGAGGCGGTTTTTAATGTATGTATAATCAAAGCTTAAATGAATTTGCACAAATAAGCTTATGACGCTAAAACATGATAGATTGCATAATTATTTAAATTACTAAGTATTTTAGTGTACGATGAAGTAAGGTACACGGTCCACAACAGTTTTATCATATCACGATATACCGCATTTTATTCTTGAAGTCAAAGAATTCCTTTTATTTATAAAATATCGGCTTTAATTTTATATCTTATAAAAATATTGGATTAATTTTATATGCAGTGTGGAATAATATAACTTGTGAACATATACTTAGTGGTAAAGTTAATTCGGTAGCTTCCACGAAATTTGACGATTTAAATATTTGGAAAATGTTTAATTTATTCTAGACTTGCTATATATAAAAAAAATATTCTCGAATATATACATATATAATATTTATACTTTTTTTAATAGTTAACTTATTAGAAAACTTCGATTTTAAACAATGTTCAGTGTCACAAATTTGTTGCTGCATTATTAAGCGATCCTTTATTATGTTTCCATCGATTTTTTTTTTGTTTGTACAATTCGTTTTTATTCTCTTTTTTTGTTTCGATTCTTTTGAAAAGACGGGACTCATTTGAACTAACCAGCAATTTACCTGAACTTAAATGAAACAATGGATGTAAGCGCATATTTTGGTTTTCAAAACGATTTTAAATACAAACAGCAAGCAACATAAAAATGTTAAATAATTGATACCCGAATACAAGATTATGTTATCACTGTAATACCATTTTAAATGAAAATTAACATACAAACGTGTTTGTAAGTATGTTTTTATGTAAGTAAATATCAGCAAAATTTCTGTGAAATAAACTTTTATAAACCAGTACAAATGTTTGATGTTTCAGTTGAATATGATGAATTCCAAGCAAATATTCCCATAAATTAATTAATTACAATGACACCACACAGGACATTTTCTTTTAAATTAAAAACAGCACGTGCTTCAAAAGGATCTCAGTTAAGTGTTAGGTTTATTCATGTTTTGGGGAATTATTGATATAAAATACAATATTATTCCAAATATAAACAATTATAGAACCCAAAATATAAAAATCAATATAACAAAAATTTTAATTCAAAATTTTTTCCGAATTAATTTGGTCTATTAAAAAAAGAAATAAAAGATTGTTTGTGTATTGTCATGATCGGCCTTTGAATTTAAATTTTGTAAATTATTTTGCCAAGCTCTAGGCCCTTAATTAATCAACTTGGAAATTTGTTTAAGAGTATATTTACATACATACATACATATGTATGTGCCTGCTCTTAAACTAACATCGAAGTTTATTTAATTTTGAGCCTTGAGCTTGGCAAATAATTTACAAGAAAAAAAAAGTTCAAATGGATTTTTATTTTATTTTAAAACCAAATTAGTACACATGTAATTTTAATATTTTCACTCCAAGGCTTAAGTAAACTTTCTTTCGTATCTTTAATGCCTTTCTTTCTTTTTTTTTAAGTAAAATCTTTATTTTTTTTAAATTAAAATCAGGCATGTCTGCTCTTTTCTGTATGCTGAGATCAACCGCTATAGATAATTTGAAGAACGGGTTTAGTAGCCTTGGCTAGTAGACTGGTAACTATACTCTAGTCTCCATACATAATAGGGGCATACGATTTGAATCAGGAATTGCTTCTGTTCTTCATCGTTATACTCTTGCATTGGTTAAGATTTCGGGACGACTTGTTTATAATAAAAATGAAATGTATATTTAGCTACATACATATATGATCCTGTATGTTATGAATATGCGTACATACTCATACCCAATAAACATTTAGGTTTGAGCTCAACTTGAGGTTAAGCTGAGAACTAAGGTACTTCTCAAACCTCCAACGTTGTTTCTCAAGTGCATCTCAAGTTGAAATTCATAGCGTTCTCAACAAAAAGGGGATTTTTTTGTATCGCAATAATTATGATTCTCAAGTTGAGAAAAAGTTAGTTCTCAACTTGATCTCAAATGTGATTCTCCAATTGGTCTCAAACGTTTAGTAGCAGTACTGAAATAATAATCGAAAATATATTTTCTTCCTTTTGAATTTAAAACACCGTGAATAAATGTACGTAAATTCATTATACTCGTACTTTATTGCTTTTGATAGTCATATGAAAATACCAAAGAAATGAGAAGAGTTGGAGAAATACGTTGGATATCAAAATGAGAAATATGAATTTCTCCAAGGTTTGAGAAAATTGGAGAATACGTTTGATATCAACATGAGAACTATGAATTTCCCCAAGGTTTGAGAAATTTAGGAAAAATACGTTGGATATCAACATGAGAACTATGAATTTCTCCAAGGTTTGAGAAATTTGGAGAAATACGGTGGATATCAACTTGAGAACTATGAATTTCTCCAAGGTTTGAGAAATATTTTTTTGATGTTTGTTGGGTATTTACATGAATATACATTTGTTCTCTTGAAGTTGTACATTTGTACCAAGTAAATAATTAAGTATTTAGTTAAGTTAGATCCTGGACATCTAATCGGTTTTACAGATTTAAAATAAATAAAACATACATATGTATAGCCAAGGACTGACACTTCGAGAATGGTATGGTAAATTTTGTGAAGATTGTTTAAATATGTCAGTGAAGCACAACTTTGACAAAGTTACCAATACGAGCGCATCAATTTTGGCTTAATATGCGTGAGCTTTCCTCGCATAAAAATACAAATTTCCGTTGACCACACGTACAGCACAACGCACAAAGGCAAACTGATGATGAAAGCCGAGCAACCCCATACGGCTCCGGTGAGCATCACTGACATATGTATGTATGTACATATGTATATGTAAATGCATTCCTTTTTTTTTTTTTTTTTTTTTTTTTTTTTTTTATTAATTTTATTAAGAAATACCGCGAAAATTTTTTTTAGCTTTTCAACATGACGTCTTCATTTACAAATCTTCATCTGAAAGTCGATTTTCGAATATGGCTACAAATATTCCGTCAGATAAATCCTGATCTGGCTTAGTGTATAAACAATTTTTTCCTATCTTCTTGTAGATTGCATTGCCGACATGATTCCACTTATTACGCAAAGCTTTCTTGCCACTTAGAAGTTTAAATTGTGGATTTAACTCCAGACATCGTTGAACAACCTAAGCGGAAAAACGATAAATACACATTACAAAATTATACACGTTTTTAATACTAACCTGTTCGTTTTCCTCTTCGAAAAGAGAGCATGTTGAGTAAGCAACACGCTTCACAGTTGGAAAAGCGGACAAAGCATGTGAAAGCATTTTAATTTGCAATCCAGCAAGTCGTTTTAAACGTGCCGGATCTTTTTCATCTGGATCTAACGACATCCGATTCTGCATACCAGATCCAGAGCATGATGGATCAACAAGTATGTATTCTACGGATGGACAGCGCGTGCTGTCTAAATATGAAGTTATATTTATTTTAGTTTGAAAGAAATCTTATAAAAGTAATTATATTATACCGATAGCCAGTGCGTCTGCGTTTATAGTATCGATTATTTCACAGCCGGCAGACTGAGTCATTTTTTGCAGTAACTCAAAGCGATCCTTATTTTGCTCGACTGCATAAATAGTCCCTTTATTTTTCATAATATTGCTGATATGTATTGTTTTCATTCCAGGTGCGGCACACATGTCAAGTACAACTGAACCAGGGGGTGGTCGGAGAAGTTCAGCCACCAGACAAGTACCCTAAAAAGAGACGTTTGAATTGAATTTACTCAACAAAATATTATATGTATGCTGAAATTACTTTATCTTGAAGCATAAGCTTTTTTTCTTTAACGTAGTGATGACAGGCCCAATAATGTTTCTGTTTGGTATGGAATATTAAAAGATCATCTAAGTGCATATCCACCATGAACTCATCCTCCTCAAGGGTACCGATAACTTCTATAAAATCATTATACGATTCAAAAGTTGGTTGATCCTTTCGGCGCCAATCTTCTGCCGCCAACATATCAAAGATTTCACCGAGAGTAACAAGATTTGTATTAACACGCACATAGCGCGGCTTCAGAACTAAGAAATTGAAACCAAAATAATTCACATTGCAATATTCCCAAATCGACGCTTTTATTAAATAATAATTATGAATATGTAAGTATGTATGTATATATCAATATATATGTAACTGTCGAATTGGGATTTATTCTTTTTAATATTAAATAAATTAATGTTTTTTCTTTTCTTCTTGCGATCTCTGTACGATCTGGTCTTCTTCCATGACTGCTTTAAACACGTATAAACAGATGATAGCATTTACAACAATCACTGAGGAAAGTACGGACCAGCAATTTATGTAAAAATCTGTTAAGTCAAAGGATTCCCGAAGCCACGAACGAACACCGTAGAATGTCACAAATGGAAATGTGAACATCAAAATACTAAAGATCACCAACCACAAGAATGTTATCGCACTAGTATCTTCTAGCAGTGATTTATTCAATTGTTCATTGTGGTCATCTATAACATCAAGACTACCATTTCCTTCAAGGACCTGGTGTGGTTTGCGGCCAACATTGGTCGTTGTTAACATTCGAGGATCATTTAAGTTGTTTTTGTTCATTATGTTTAAGTTTTCTTTGAAACTTTCGTAAAATTAGTAAAACTTATAAACATTAGTTTTTTGGCCGCTTGCCTTTTGTTTTCCTTGTTTCATTAGTCGATATACCCAATTCTGTTAAAAGCCTTTCCTTATATTTGCGAACAGTAGCTACGGGTTTACTTTCGCCGTTTAATGTTTTCCTCCCAAATACTAGTTCCGTCACGAGAATCTTGCAGAGAGTAGGACACAAACGCGGATTATCTTCTAAAAGTCGTGTCTGCGTAATAGCGTT